>JBAKBP010039851.1:0-14373 GCA_037953745.1 Lithodes maja | reverse complement strand
GGTAGTGATTGAGAGAGTGAGAGTGAGAACGGAGAAATGGATAGGCGACGAGCAGGGAGGCTTTAGGAAGGGAAGAGGATGTGTAGATCAGATTTTTACCCTGAATTGTGTTGTGGAGAAGTATCTGGAGAAGAAACAAAAGGTGTATGTTGCCTTTATGGACTTGGAGAAGGCCTATGACAGAGTGGATAGAGAAGGTTTGTGGAAAGTACTTAGAATATACGGAGTAGAGGGCAAGTTGCTGAAAGCAGTGAAGAGCATGTATGAGGGTGCAAAGGCGGCAGTACGTGTGGAGAGTGAGCAGAGCGAGTTCTTTGACCTGAATGTTGGTTTGAAACAGGGGTGTGTGATGTCCCCGTGGTTGTTTACTGTATATATGGATGGAGTTATGAAAGAAATACTATCAAGAGCAGTGGATGTTGGTGTATCGCTGAAAAGGGAGGGAATTGAGTGGAAGCTACCTATACTGCTGTTTGCGGATGATACAGTTCTGATGAGTGATAATGAATGGGAGTTGCAGGGTCTGGTAAATGAGTTTGGAACAGTGTGCGAAAAACGGAATTTGAAGGTAAATACGGGGAAGAGCAAGGTTATGGTCTTCGAAAGGGGTGAAGTCACAGAGTGTGAGGTGAAGCTGAACGGTCAGGCTATGGAGATCGTCAACTCTTTTAAGTATCTGGGCAGTGTGTTGAGTAAAGATGGGACTATGGATGAAGAGGTGCGGGAGAGGGTACAACAGGGGAAGAGGGTTGTAGGAACGCTAAAAGCAGTAACAAGAAATAGGGTGGTCAGTATGGAAGTGAAGAAGTCCTTGCATGACAGTGTGGTAATCCCGACACTGACTTACGGAAGCGAAGCATGGACGTTGGTTGAGAGACTCAGACCAAGAGTGAGAGCAGTGGAAATGAATTACTTAAGGAGTGCGTGCGGAATTACATGGAGGGATAGACAGACTAATGAGGAAGTAAGAAGGAGGTGTGGTGTGGAGGTAGATGTGCTGGAAAGTGTGAAAAGGAACAACTTGAGATGGTTCGGCCATATGGAACGTATGGAAGGCGAGAGAATGACTAAGAGGGTGTACGAGAGCGAGGTGGAGGGACAGAGGGGGAGAGGTAGACCGAATATGAGGTGGAAGGATGGAGTGAGGAACTACATGAATGAAGGCGGTACTGGTTGGGGGGAGGGGTGTCGACTGACTGGGGACAGAGGTGCATGGGGGCGGTTCGTTCGTGGCCACCCCTTCGGGGATCACGGCGTCAGGCAATAGATAGATAGATAGATAGAAGGCCAAAATAACGATATACCCATAAATAATCGTAGTGTTCGAACCCAGAGACAGAACAGAGGTACGGTACCGGTATCTATAACATGCTCGCTTTTTCTGGACCCCCTTCTCCCACATGTTTAGCATATTCGTTTTGAGGTTTAAGACGTTCGTTCCGTTAGTTTGGCTATTTTGAGACCTTTCGCCTCATTCTGTTATCAATATTAGCCTATAAGACCTTTCGTGCCTTTTAGGTGTCGATTTTTTCCTGGCGAGCAATAGCGAACCTCTAATTTTAGAAGGAGGCTAATTCTACTTGTTCGAAATCAATTCGGATTTAATTCCTAATTAAACAAGATACATCGAGCAGACATCCTACATTATTCGTATATTTGTCTGAATTTTATCGTAACTTGTTCTGAAATATCGTAACTCGTGCAGGTTTTATTCTGGAATACGAGGGATTCATCGTGAATTTATCGAAGTTTTGTCGGGAATTGTTCGGGAATTGTTCGGGTAGTTCCTAACAAATTCGGCAATTGAAAAAAGTACCGAACAAGTCCCGAAACAGAAGACCGAACTACGAATTAATCAGAACAACTTCCGAACGAGTTATGAATAATTCCCGACCAACATCCGACCATTTTGTAACGTTTTTTTTTACCCGAATGTTCGTGGAAATTTAGGGTAGCCACTAATTTTTTCCCGACTCTCCGGAATGTCGGCAACATACATGAACAACATCAGACCAACCTACGAATATTCAGGAACGTATGCCGAATTGTGCAGAATATACTGTACCTGACCCGCCTGAAATTTGAATATTTTTTGCAAGTCATCCTATTTGGGACTTTGTCCTAGTACGTTCGGCCTCTGTATGACGCGACCTTTAGGCAGGGGGGGATATTGTCTCCTTATCTTTTCAACGTCTACATACATACATACATACATAACATTTTAAGACTGAGTGCTCCACACATACGTGCAGTTTCAGTCTCTTGTCCTAATGGCGGCGTTCCAGGCAACCCTGTTTCACTTGTCAAGTTTTTGGATTTGAGATCGGCACGTATAGTCTGATCCCAGGTCTTCCTCGGTCCACCCCTTGGTGCAGCTCCCTCCACAATCACAGACCTGCATTTTTTCACCCAATTTTGTTCATCCATTCTCTCCACATGTCCACACCATCCCAGTCTACTTGTACGCATCACCTCGCTAATACTCTTTATACCTAAAAGTCTCCTCAGCTCAACATTTGTTATTCTATCCTGCAGCCTGGCCCCACACATCCATCTCACTATTCTCATCTCATTACGTTCCATTCTGTTGACATCCTCTACTTTAACGGCCCATGTTTCTGAGGCATACGTCATTGCACTTCTAACACATGAGGCATACACCTTTCCCTTCAGGGGGAGAGGCATTCTTTCCATGGTCAGAATTGGCAGCAGTTCTCTGAACTACATACTAGCAAGCTGGGTATTATTTAATTTATTTTTATTTTATGTAGCCTATGACTGTACAGTATGTATATTTATGTTACTGTAAGATATACTGTATATGGACCCCAGTATGGTCCCCTCTGTACTGTGTGAGTCTGGAATAAAGCATTAATATTATTATTATTATTATTATTATGATTTTATCTCGCGAGACTCTGACTCAGAGCCCTCAGTGCCGCGGCCGCCTGGCTGGGGGAAGGACGTGTGGCCTGTCGCGCTCCCGCTCCCCCGCACTCTAAAAGCCTGTAAATTACTGTAAATTGCCATGGCGTTCGGGAATGTCTCCCGCAGGCAATGGGTTAAGTACAGTACAGTACTATGAATAAGTGATGCATTATAATAATGACAGTACTGTAATTTGATAAAATAATCATTCATATATGCAAGGAAAATAAAATTGCACTGAAGTAAACAAGTTGAACTGACTAAAATTTGGTTTATTATGTAGTATGAATGTCATTTATTATAATAATGGTGATAATGAATGAATTATTTCACGATCACATTCACATTATTCATGGCACAACATCACACATTTGGCACAGAACTCTGTACAAACTAAACAAGTATTTCTTAATTAGACTCTCCCAACAGATAAATTACACCAAGGGAGCTTGAGAACATGTTTTGTAGATAGTGTAGAACCATAGCATTTATATTGCAGATTTTTTTTAGAGTTCTAGGATTAGGGGCGCACCAATATGACCAAGTTTGACAAGTAGCCTACAGTACAGTATATACATCATGACTCAATCTTAAATCAACAATAATTTCACTAAATATTAACTAGGCCTATTTACCTTTACTCATGTTACCAGTGGACGACTTTGTGACAAGAGTTAATATTTCTATCAGGTTACCACTGACAAAATATTATGAATATACAATATTTCGCTTTCTGAGTAGGCTATATGAGTGTTTCCTTTTTTTATTTTTCAAAGTATAATTAAACATACTTTTTTATAAATAGAGTTTATGATGACTGTGGGGAAATATATATATATTGCTTGTAGCCTTTTCATTGATTGAGGCTCTTCCTAACCTTAAAAAATTATTTTAGTATCCACAATATAAAGAAAAGGGCCCCACCCATACTTAAAGGGTTAAAATGGTTGTTGTTGTTCCCTAATCTGCCTGGCCGAACAGCCCCGAGTCCCTAAGGAAGGCCATGGCCACGATCAGGCTTTCCCACAGGGCTCTCAAGGAGTGTAGATTACTGTATGCTGTTGGCGTATGTGATTGTGTGGAATGCAGTCTTGTATAATGTGTTAAAGTGGTACAGTATAACAATTCAGTAGTCTACTGTACACAAATTGTTAAACCTTCCTGACAGATCTATCTATCCATCTATTTCCTGATGCCGTGATCCCCGAAGGGGTGGCCACGAACGAACCGCCCCCATGCACCTTTGTCCCCAGTCAGTCGACGCCCCTCCCCCCAACCAGCACCGCCTTCGTTCATGAACTTCCTCACTCCATCCTTCCACCTCTCATTCGGTCTACCTCTCCCTCTGTCCCTCCACCTCGCTCTCGTACACCATCTTAGTCATTCTCTCGCTTTCCATACGTTCCATATGGCCGAACCATCTCAAGTTGTTCCTTTTCACACTTTCCAGCACATCTACCTCCACACCACACCTTCTTACTTCCTCATTAGTCTGTCTATCCCTCCATGTAACTCCGCACGCACTCCTTAAGTAATTAATTTCCACTGCTCTCACTCTTGGTCTGAGTCTCTCAACCAACGTCCATGCTTCGCTTCCGTAAGTCAGTGTCGGGATTACCACACTGTCATGCAAGGACTTCTTCACTTCCATACTGACCACCCTATTTCTTGTTACTGCTTTTAGCATTCCTACAACCCTCTTCCCCTGTTGTACCCTCTCCCGAACTTCTTCATCCATAGTCCCATCTTTACTCAACACACTGCCCAGATACTTAAAAGAGTTGACGATCTCCATAGCCTGACCGTTCAGCTTCACCTCACACTCTGTGACTTCACCCCTTTCGAAGACCATAACCTTGCTCTTCCCCGCATTTACCTTCAAATTCCGTTTTTCGCACACTGTTCCAAACTCATTTACCAGACCCTGCAACTCCCATTCATTATCACTCATCAGAACTGTATCATCCGCAAACAACAGTATAGGTAGCTTCCATTCAATTCCCTCCCTTTTCAGCGATACACCAACATCCACTGCTCTTGATAGTATTTCTTTCATGACTCCATCCATATATACAGTAAACAACCACGGGGACATCACACACCCCTGTTTCAAACCAACATTCTCACTCTCCACACGTACTGCCGCCTTTGCACCCTCATACATGCTCTTCACTGCTTTCATCAACTTGCCCTCTACTCCGTATATTCTAAGTACTTTCCACAAACCTTCTCTATCCACTCTGTCATAGGCCTACTCCAAGTCCATAAAGGCAACATACACCTTTTTCAAACCAACATTCTCACTCTCCACACGTACTGCTGCCTTTGCACCCTCATACATGCTCTTCACTGCTTTCATCAACTTGCCCTCTACTCCGTATATTCTAAGTACTTTCCACAAACCTTCTCTATCCACTCTGTCATAGGCCTACTCCAAGTCCATAAAGGCAACCAGATATTTCCAGATATTTCTCCACAACACAATTCAGGGTAAAAATCTGATCTACACATCCTCTTCCCTTCCTAAAACCTCCCTGCTCGTCGCCTATCCATTTCTCCGTTCTCACTCTCACTCTCTCAATCACTACCCTACTGTATACCTTCCCTACTACGCTTAGAAGACATATTCCTCTGTGGTTACCACACACTCCTCTTTCCCCTTTGCCCTTATATAGGGGGACTATTATGCCAGTCTTCCAGTCATCGGGTGCACTCCCCTTCTCCCATGCTAGTTTGCACATTTTCCATACCCATTCTATTACTATCTCACCACCATACCTCAACATTTCCCCACATACTCCATCTGTTCCTGGTGATTTCCCCAACTTCACTCTTTTCATGGCTTCCCACACTTCTGACCTCCTGATCCCCACCTCCTATAATAAACTAAAATACTATTTAAGAAGATCGGAAGTTAGATGGGGCATTGTATATTGATTATATTAATCACATAACGGAATTTATAACAATTCAATTGTTAAAAGAAATGAATGAAAAGTGTGAAAAAAATATTTGGTATATGTGTGGAGTAGCCTAGCCTGGTGTGACAAATATAGGATCACTATAGCAAGCGTGATAGGCCTCACGGAAGCAAGACCATAAAAAAAAAACTTCCAAAATGCCCCAGGGGCTCTCAAAACAAAGGAATATGCTATTAGGTGAGGTAATTCCTCTCTAGTACCGTAAAGTGGGGTAACTTCGTACTTCGGTCATAACTTCGGACATCGGCGATAATAAGTAATTAGACATTGTCATTATATAATGGATTTTTTTTTTTTTTTTTTTTTTTTGTGGGGTCCGTTTAGAGAAATGGCAAAGGAAGAGCATGTAAAAGTCCTAGGGAACTGACATGAGTATATGTACACGAAAAAAATATTATATATGTGACGAAAATATGTACATTTTTCGCTACCCTGCCAAACTTCTATCACCCTGAAGAAATTTGTTTGTATGAATGATGTTGTGACTGATATAATTTTGTAGTAACATTACCAGAGACAACATCCACCAAAGGAAATTTGTTACACTTGTATAACGCTCTAGCTAGAATAGTATCATTTAACCGATTGTGTTTTAAAAAAAAAACATGGTAACTTCGGACATGGAACAAAACAATCGTTTGTTATGAAAATCATCCATAATACTTGTACATCATTAACATGGTGGTAAAAGATCAAATCATCATTCTCTGAGTCCAAAAACCCATAAAAATATGATACTATGCTAACCGATTTATGTATTTCGGATAATTCTGGATATATAATATATATAAATTAGGAGAGGCATATATCTTGTCCAAAAAAAAATTTATCTGCCGAAAGAAACACCAACAAATACGTTATACCTATAAAAATGCTCAAATTAAAAAAAGTGTATATGCAGTGATATATTATACATACCTATATATTTTCACTAGGCCTAGTTAATTTTCGAGTTATTGATTTGACAGCATTGGTTATTTTTCCTTCTCAATATTTTCTAGGAGTGAGCTCGATGCCTAACGAGAACAGATGCAAACAGAATATATGTTAAACATCGTATATATCCCCCTCCTTTCTCTGTTCTTTTATTTAATAATTTTCATTTTAGTAAGCGTTGTTTCCACATAGCGATTTTGATAATTTAATTTGACTTTATATTGTCCTTGTCCCAATTTTGGTTTGTTTAGTTTGCAAGTTTTACATTTTAATACTGATTATACAGGCCTAAAAGTATTGACTGTGCATTTTCCACTATAACATCGGACAAGAATAAGCAGCAATAATAAAATATTCATATAAAATAGTAGGAGCCGAAAAATGAATGAAATAAGGCCACGAACGTAGGTCCGAAGTTCTCCTCCGTTCGTCCAAAGTTTTCTCAGCTTTCTTGGCAACCATTTTCCATAAGAAATCACCTACGTCCGAAGTTATCAACTTTTCACGCAAACTTCGGACATCATTTAGGATAAGGATAGCTCTCTTATTATAGGGGTTAATTTTAGGAGGCTTCCTGGATTACGGCGCACTACCACCATACATCACTTGACCTAGTTAAATCTCTATAATGTGTTTAAACTCAGGAGAAATTGTTAAAAAACATCGAAAAATGTCCGAAGTTACCGCATTTTACGGTACCTCCTAACACTCATCCACATGTGACCCCCCCCCCATTCCCCTCTTCCCACCTCCTCAATTATATGCTATTTTTTCTCTTATTTCTCTGATTTACCAGTTATTTTCTGCGCGAATAATTCTCTTGCGGTCTCGAAGATACAGGAGAGTCATTTAGAGACCCTATAGCAGTGTGAGATCTCTCCCGCGGAGCTCAGTGTGTTGCTGGATGTTGCAAAGGGAGGATGTTTGTCTCTCAGCCAGCCGCCTCAGAATACGACTGGGCGGCTAAAATGGGAGGTTTGACGTACCTCCCAACCTACCAAATAGGAAAACCTACTATTTGGTAGTAGTCTTGGAAAATCCAACGTCAAGGCTATTAACCTAATTGCAATGACGACTTGTCTATTTTGACTGCTATGTCGTCATTCCAACCGCGGTTAAAAAGAAAACGTCTAGAGTCTACTCCTTATCTTGCTCTAGGAGACGTTGTACATTAACCAAAACTACCACCGAAGGTGAAAAAAGCATAGAAGAGAAGAAAAAGGGGTTTACCTTAGTTACCGCTTAAGGCCCATCCCGTGTTCCGTCATGTGCAGATCCCTGTCGAACGTGCGCATGAGCGACCCTCTCTTGTCATCACATCTCACGTCAGCAGAAGAACGCGGATGGGCAGGGGTCCGGCGTGAGGGAGGGTATTATGTACGTTGGATTTTCCAAGACTACTACCAAATAGTAGGTTTTCCTATTTGGTAGGTTGGGAGGTACGTCAAACCTCCCAATTTGTTAGTAGTCTTGGCAAATCCAACGTCAAGGCTGCATAACAAATAGGAGGACATCCAAGCCCAACCTACAAAAAAAAACAATGCATAAAACAAAATTATGAATGACAAAGACACAATTTAAACAAGAGAGTTTAAGAAAAGAGTGAAAAACTGAGGAGTAGCTAAAAAGAACAGTTTTAACACATGCCCGTCATTCATAGTAATGCAAAAACATAGACTTGTCTGAAACCAAAAAGGTACTGTACCCAAAATCCCTTTTCTTCAAAAACCAACAAAAACACTGAACACAAGAACAAAACACAATTTTCAATGTGGCAAAAACACTTATGTACTGGAACAATACATAATCCCAAACTTGCAATCCAGTGTTGCAAACCCGTACACCCCCCCCCCCCCCTTTGTCAAATAAAACAAAGGAAAAGAACGAGGGACAAGGGGGGAAGATCAGGAAGATCAGAGCACCAGGAAACACGACCCCCGAGAGCCAGCACCGACCGAGGGGGTCGAACACTGGACACGGAGAGGTAGGAGGAGATGAAGGAATTGATAGAAGACCACAAAACCGCTGAGGCGATGGCAGGTAAGGATCGACGTGGCAGGAACCGGAAGGAGGCAGCAAAGGAGCTGACATCGTGCGCAGAACCCCTACAAACAGGGTGACGGGCACGAACGGTCCGACAAACGTGGCGGCCCATCTGCACCTGCGAGAGCCTCCCACCTGTCCAAGGAGACACCCACACAGCAGTACCCGAAGGCGGCGCCACAGACGCAACAGAGGAGTGCAAGGCTGACACCGGGCACAACACATGGCGAGGATGCCCACGCCGTACAGCCTGGACGGCGAAAGGCTGGAAAACGGGGGCCTCCCTCCCATGCGTTGTAACAAAAGGAGGGGAGGAGGCGAACGAGACGCCATGCAAGGACGGGGAGAATCGCACGCAGTCCCGGGGCCGTGACAATGCCGCTAGTGCAGACACCCGATCCCCAGTGGCCAGAGCGACAAGGAAGAGTGGACGCCCGAGCAACGGAACCGGCGTAGCGACCCTTGTATACGTGGGTGAAGCCAGAAGGACCAGAGCCCGCCCCAGATCCCACTGCGGAGGGACCTGGCGCGGAGGCGGTCGATCCCGGAAGGCAGCCGTCAGGAAGGAATCCAGCTCCTGTGGCGGAACGACCAGCCCAGCGACGGACCCAAAGACCCCCCGGACGGCAGACAAGAGGGTACGTATAGCGTCGACTTGAAAGTAACGTGTACGGAAGAGGTGAAACAAGGAGCGTAGGACGAGGGAAGGAGAGCCAACTGGCAGGCGAGTGGCCTGTAGCCACCTAGTAAAAGACCTCCAGCGGGACCCGTAAGTCCCCCAAGGAGAAGGCGGCCAGGAACGCTGCAGGAAGTCAGTCAGGGCCCGGCCGGGGACCGGGAGCCACTGTGCCTCATGAACAAGCACGATGCGAAGGCCAACGAGGTCCGCAGGTCCCCAACCTAGCCCAAGTGGAAGCCGGAGACAGGTAGAGGGACCGGACTCGGGCACCACCGCGGCAACCGGGCGTACCAAGCCCGTGCCGGCCACAGAGGCGTGAGGAGCCAGACGCAGCCGTGGTACAGCCGCAGCCTCGCGAGGACTGGGCACATCAACAGCGCGTCTGGTGGCGGAAAGACGTATATCGACCGCCACCTGTACCAGGCTACCATGAAAGCGTCCGGACCCCCCCCGGAGCGCGAGGCCGGAGGGAGAGGACCAGAGGCAACTGGCGCGGCACCCCCGATGCGAACAAGGCGACCTCCGGAACACCTCAGGAAGCCGCGAGGTCGGCGAACACAGTCCGTTTCATCGCCCATTCTACAAGAACGCCCTGCCCTCTCGACAGGGCGGCCGCCCACAGGGTGGCAGGCCCGGGCAGGGAGGAGGCATGCAAGGAGAAGGGGTGTCGGTCCGCGAGGAAGAACAACTCCACCGAGACCCCCAATAGAGTCAACGACCTGGAGGACCCCCGCATTAGGAAACAGTGGACAGCTTGTCTGAGTGTCCAACCCGAAGGCCACCGACTTACCCCGAAGGGCCAGCGCGTGGTCCCGCAGGAAGAACAAAGGAACCAACAGTCCGAGGGCATAGACGGGTAAGTGGAGGGAGACCCACCCATCTGCCGGGAAGTGGACGTCCCAGGTTCGATCGGGAACCTCACCCAACCTCGCTCGACGTATCTGTGGCTACCCAGACCGTCGGCGGGGGGGCGGTCCAGGGCACAGCCGCAGAGAGCGAGCCCCGAGCAACCCAGCGACCGAAGCATCTGCGAACGATACGCGGGAGCGGCAGGAGCCGATCCATAGGGGCAACGGAAACACCGCGGCGCCCATGAGGAGGAGACGGCGTAGCCAGAGGCTCCCTAAGGGAAGGGGCAGAGCGGCCCAATGCAGCGAACCCACGAACGAGTCCCAGAGCCACCCCGGGAGGGAGACCGAGTGCAACACGGCGAAGACCTTCCACCGAAGGTGCACTGCGGCAGGCAGACCCCAGGTCACCGTAGCGCCGGACAAAACCCATGCGAGACCGACCCATGGCACGACACGCGACAGGGTCAAGCGTGACTTGGGAACATCGAAGGGGAACCGTGCGATGTTGCGAACGACTGTGAGGGCGTCGCCAATGCCCAGTCCTAGGGCTTCGGAAACTACCAACCAATCGGCCAAGGAAAACAGGATCTGGAGCCCGCTCCTGAGGAGAGGACCCAGAGCCTGCCCCACCAGTGCGGAGAAGATCCGCGGCACGATGTGGAGACCGAAGGGAAGGCCGTCGAACAGGAACACACGATCGGAAGTCCGAACGGCCAAGAATCGCTGGAAGCGAGGATGGAGAGGAACGAGCCAAGACGCATCCTGGAGGGCCAGCGACACTACCCACGACAGAGGGCGCAGGGCCAGGCGTACCAGGGCTACCGGCAGCATCCGAAACCGTGTGTGCACGATGTGCCCGTTGAGGGCCGACAGATCCACCACCGGTCGCATCGCGTCGCAGTTCGGCGACGGTACCAGAAAGACACGGGAGAGGAAAACCGGGTGACCGGCGGTCAACTCCCTCGACTCTACCCAGCTCGGGCATGGAAGTGAACACATGGGCCACCTCTGAAGAGATGGGCCGGCGTTGGTGACAAGAGCGGAGTGGGGGTCTGGACGTCCACCTCCAGGTGAGACCCCTCCGCGCAACCCGCCGCCCCCAACGTCCCTCGTGGCCACCGAGGGGCGCAAGGGCGAAAACAGGGCGAAAACAACCCGAGGGAGCACCCGAGAGGAGGGGAGCGACCCGGTCGGCCAGGCGAGAAGGAGAACAAGGAGGCCGACCCAGAGAACCTACACATTGGTGTTGACGTGGAGGTACCCCCGGTACGGGCCGTGCGGGCATGAGCGCCACGTTGACCTCCTCTACCCCCCCCAACCTCGTCGAAAAGGGCGGGCCACCCCCCAACCCCAGGCCGTCGCGGGGCTGACCCCGTCGAAGGGCGGCGCCAGCCCCGACACGGCGGGGATGAAAGGGGCAAGAACAGAAGTGCGAGGCGGAACCGACGCACTGGCCTGCAACATCCCAGTCCTGCGCCCGTGCAAGGCGGCAGCACTTGCAGCAGCACCCCGAAGAGGACCGGCAGAAGGACGGGACTGAGAAGACCCCGCGCGCGACACAGCGCGTCGGTGCGTGACGTAAGCAGGGTCCGCAACGACACAGCGCGTCGTCGCGTGTCGGAAGCAGGGGCCGCCGACAGAGAAGCGTAGCATTTCCAAGCATCCTGCTTAAAAAAAAACGACGTATATAGCGCAGAGGACAACAAACCCTGACGAATATCCAAGGGTGCCGGCCGGCAGAACGAGGACCGTACCGTCGGGCGTTGCCGAGTTGCCGCGCACAAAACCGCCTTCAGCCCGGGAACCAAAGACACCGCGAGCCGAAGGTGGATCCGCTGAACGCGGTCCAAACCCTCGCGAAGATCGCCTGGCGCAGACGCCTCGAAAAGCCGCAGGTGGTGAACAGACGTCTGGAGGGAACCTAAAGACAAGACAATAAGTCCGTCACCCTCTGTCGCAAGGGAAAAAACCTTGGCGACAGAGGGCTGATCCGGGTGAGAGAAGAACGGAGGGTAGCAATAGAACAAAGTTCAAGAACGGGCGCGCTTATCCAGGACGAGAACGCGCCGTCCAACCCGCCGACAGACACAAGAGGAGGCAAAATCAGTGATGACTCCGGGGGAAGGACTGAAGGAGAGCCGTCGACGGATCGGTGTGAGAAGTCGAAGGCCTCAGCAAACCAGGCCTTCAATGGGAGAGGGTGAACCGAGCATGATGGCTAAGCCAGGCGTACCGGCGTCGCACAAACCTGTCCCATAGGAGGACAGACCCGTCAACACAGCCAGGGACTGAACAGCCGGAAGGATGTCAGGGCGGCTGAAGTCTGACCAGAGCGTAGGCCTGCAGAAGGGAGGGGGACCGTAGCAGGGGTAGGTAGGGTGAGGCGCTGAGGGTGAGTCACCGCCAAGAAGCGCGAGAAGAGGGAGTCTTGCATCGACTCCAAGTGCCCGTCGATGCGTGACACAACCCAGCCCTGCATAGCCGACAATCGATCCGAGAGAGGCGACCCCCCCCCCCAAGATTGGTCGGCCCGCAGGGGCGAGCGTGAGCGGGAGCGAGACCCACGACACGAACCAGCAGCGTCACGGCCCAAGGAAGGCGACCGACGACGGTTGTGTCGCCGTTGAGGGACTCGTCCCCGATCACGAACGGCCTAGGGGGAAACAGCACCATCCCCCTCTTCCAGCGACACGTCAGCTCCTGAGAAAGGGGACCCCGAAACCTCGCGAAACCCCACCGAGGCAAGAGGAGGGGTACCCCCCTGGCGAGACGGTAAGTGAAGGTCAGGAAGAGAAGAATGAGGAGGAGCAGGACGACGGGAGTGGGAAGGCTGGCCGGGTGAAAGGAGGCCAGAAGGAGCCGCGGGGGAAAACAGAGCAAGGATCCCCGGGGCTGAGATAACAGGGCGGCCCGACACCGAGGCGGAGGAGGGAGGGACCTCCACCGTGGGACGAGACCGTGAAGGAAGAATAGGCACTGAAGCAGGTGAAGTAGGAGAAGCAACGACATCCAGGCGGACCCTCCCGGACAGTGTAGGAGGAGGGAGCAGAGGGCCAGCTACAGCATGAACAACCACGCGCGGAGAGGACAACATAAGAGGAAGTCGTCTGGGCTGGGGAAGCGGGCGGAAGGGAGTAGAGCCCCTATCCGTAGAGGCCAGGGGAGGGCGCACAGGGGCAGAGCCGCTAACCCCGGCCTCAGGGCGAGAACCATGACGAGGGCGATGGGCGTCGTCAAGGCGATCAGGAGGACGACGAGGGGCAGTAGAGGACGGACGACGAGGCGAGCGAGAGCGTGGACGGAGCTGGGGAACCCCCCTGACGATGGGACGACCGGCTGCGGGACCCAGGGGAGAGGGCCCGAGCAGGGAGAGGGCCAGGTGAACGGCCTTCAGTCGGGTCAGGATACCCAGGGCGACGCGGATCCGGTCGGCAACAAAGGCCGGGGAACGGTGGCCCACAGTCCTAATGTGGCGGGAGACCATCGTCCACACCGACGGAAGGGAAGCAGAGGCCACAGCCGCCGCCGAGGAACCAGGGTCATGGAGCAGCACAACCACCAGGGCCAGACACGTGCCACACAGAGCAAGGAGGTAGGCCGTAGAGGACACACAGAGAGAGTGGCGCAAGCAGGACTTGTGGCTCTCCAAGCAGGGGAACGACCACCAAGGCGAAAGCAAGGCAGCCTACCTGCACTAGAAGAACACACACCATAATCAGCACGTCGAAGGAGTAAGTGGAGAGAATGTCCAAGAAGAACCAGGGAAGGAGCATGGGGAAACAGGAACACACATGCAAACAGGTATCCGTACTCACCCACCTAAACTGGGAGCACAGAGGTAGGTGAGGAGGGCGGCCGAGGCGGAAGAGCACTAGCAGAACCTGCAAAGATGGAGAAAGTGTTAACCACCACTCAACATCTTACATGCAGGGCCTATAACACCAGTAAGAAGTGC
>JBAKBP010039850.1:0-14375 GCA_037953745.1 Lithodes maja | reverse complement strand
CCACCTGTAGTAGGCGTTTGTTTGGGCAACGATGGAAGTCATTACCTCAAAATCGAAAAAAGCGAGGAAGAAGTCGCTTTCGTTCGCGTGCTCGTCACAGGGCCAGTCGTCAGTTGTACCTGACGTCCCAGGATTGAACTGGGGCACGTCAGGTACAAAATTGAGCCCGTCAGACCAATCGAACGAAGGCATGCCAGGGATCGGAATGTCGTCTGCGTCTGCTTCTGCGTCTGAAATATCGCTTCCATGGTCGCGATACAACACAGCATCATCATCACCCTCCTCTTCACTTGACAGACGCCCTTCCTCATTCTCGTCACCGATGTCGGACTCACTCCCACTGTCTACTCCCAAATCCCCCCACCCTTGGTCCCGTTCTAGGGCTTCGTCGTCGAAACCCGGGCTGCCAATGCCCTGCGAATCACCATCAAACAGCAGGGCGGCATACTTGGATGGTTTCAGAGTTTTTCGGGTCACTCTAGCACGTACGGGAGTCTTATGGACAGGGGCAGAAGGGGCGGCGGCAGGGGCGGCGACAGGGGCGGCAGTGGTGCGTGGTCTTGTGGCCCTGGAGGCAGGCAAGATGATGGTGGTGCCTGTCGCCCTTTTCTCTTTCTCTGTTCCTTGGGCAGGGGCGGCAGGGATGGCAGGGGCGGCAGGGGCAGCAGGGACAGCAGGGGCAGCAGGGGTAGCCGGGCCAGGGGCGGCTGGTGGTGGTGGTGGTGGTGGTAGGGTCACTGTGGCAGGCGTACGGGTTCTCTTCCCTACGCCCGTGCCTTTGATTTTGCCTGCCCCCGCAGGTTCTGCAGCCCTAGGGCAGCCTCCTGCATCGCTGGTACTGGTGGCAGGGGTGGCAGTGGTGGTGGTAGTGGTTGTTGCAGTGGCCTGGGTCGTGGTGGCAGTGTCCCGAAAGACCAATGACCTCTGTGCCATTGCCCTGCTTGCACGTGTTTTTCGTGCTTTGGGTGCTGGTGCTTCGTCCTCAGAGCTGTAGGGCGTGTCGTACTGGTAGCTAGGGTCTTTAGCAGCCATCCTCTGCCTTCCACGGCGGCTGACTCCACCAGAAGGAGGGCTGGATGTGTCATCAGGGAGCGAGCGTGAGGGACGTGTGGGCTCCAAGACTAGTGCTTGGTTACTTGCGCGGTGGTGCATGCAAGAGTGCGGGGCGAGCGTGTGGCGGGGTGGTGTCGAGAGTTGACATGTAGTACTATACCCACACCAATTTTTAGCCGCCTGACTATAAACGCGCGGTTTTGGTACGCGTTCAAAAGCTCTGCTCTTAAGAGTCTTCCCGCAGCTCCCGGGTTAACTCAGGTTGCAAAGATACTGGCAACGACCACTCACGATATCCCTTATCCCTCAGACCCTTTTCCAACATGTAGTCCAGCTCTGCTTTCACAACAGGCTGTCGAGCAGGATTTATACGGTAGGGAGCCAACTTGAGCCTTGGACTGTCTCTGGCCTCCATGTCAAGTGCCACCCCGTACATCAGGCCTGTAGAACCAACAACCATGCGGACGTACTGCCACAGCCTAGTAAACAACAATTCTTGGCGCTTAGGAACAAGAGGTTGCAACTTATCTCGAAGAACAACATGCTCATTGCCCTCCCACAACCCAGCCTGGACCACAGTTTCTAAACTATAGTCTCCCTCCTTCTCCACCTCTGTCCCTAAAACAGCCAGGTCATGAGAGGGACAATCTGTACCACCTGTGCAGTCACTCCCACAGTTCATAAGTGCTAATGCTTCCCCGCCGATACCGTACATGCGCACCCCCGCATTCCTTGCGACTACATCTGCCTGCGCAGCATCACCGCCTTCAGCGCCACGGCCAGATACAGTCGGTCTATGGTAGGGCTGTTGCATTTTACTAGGGCAGCATTGGGAGGCTATGTAACGATCGGGCGTATCTACTCCATAGTTAACCTCACCAATCTGCTTAATAGCCTGATACTGACCACCAGCCTTAGCAGCCATGGGTCGACCCTGACCTGACAACCATGCCAAAGCCTCGTCGCACACCTTGAACAACTTAAACAACGAGGCCAACGGCTTACTCACACCCAAGTGACCTGTCAGCGGAACATCGTGCACCGCATGAGTTGTGAGGCCTGGGTGCTCGGCACAAACAGTGGGGTATGAACTGAGCAGGTGCTGGATCGCTGCACACTGTTGCTGAGGCAGGTGCTCAAGTGCTTCCACAGCCACCTGACTCGTGTTCCCCGCCCACTGATCCGCCGAGACATGACAATCCCAACTTTCCACCACCTGTGCCTCACTGCCCCCATCTCCTTCTCCACCTTGGCCGCTGCAGACCAACACAGGGACAGTAGGCTGCTCAGGTGGTTGCCTCACAAACTCCTTCAACAGATTCACATGACATGCTTCCCCGTCCTCATCGAGTTCAATAGCCCCATTCCCACAACTCTCAAGACTAGGATCTTCTAGTTGCACCTGGGAACTACTCCGTCGCGGAGTGCCATCACGCCTTACCATGTCACTAGGGGGGACAGGTTCTGGGGCCACTCCGGAGCTCAACATTGGTGCAAGTACCGAGTCACCAAGGAGTGTCGCTGGGTCCAAACTCTCAACCCGACTACCAGCCTTGACTTTCTCCTTCCGACCCTTCCTCCGCTGGTCTGAAACCTGGGTACTACGCTGTGACACCTGAGTGGACTGAGATCTCTCGCGCCCCTCTTGCCCCTCCCTACTCGTGTCGGCCGCCCTCTCAGCAACGACTAAGGGTGGAACCTCGGAAGTAGGCACCTCAAAGTCGTTACCGAGAAGGAGGTCGACCCCCTCAACTGGCAATTTCTCCACAACACCCACATCCAACTCCCGTGTCACACCGTCCACCTCAAGCTCCACTCCGACCAGCGGGTAAGACCACGTAGCATTGATACCTTGAACCACCACAACCCGAGCCGCGTTAATAGGCTTGCCAGTGAAGTTCTTAATAAGTGTCTGGGAAGCGCCCGTATCACGCAGCAACTCAAGCCTATGCTCCACACCATCCCACCTCACAGTGCCGTGCCCCCTATGACCGCAAAAAGCATCTCGGACGGGTGATGAGCCCTCCTGCTGCTTCTGCACCGACTGTGACTTCGCAACCGACATATTACCCTGGGCAAACGCGGAAGACCTCAAAGACACACCGATGTTGCTCACTAGTGACACCACTGCTGCAGGCAGTGTGCTCGGACATGAGCGCGCAATATGCCCCTTCTCATGACACTTGAAACACTCCACTTCGTTCTTGGACTTCCTCTGAGGTGAGCAAGTACCCTGGCCTTTCTTTAACGGTAAGGGTTTCGACTTAGGATCAAAATTGGCACCAGTACTCTTAAATGTGTAATTAGTTGTGTCCTTAATTCGGGGGGGTGGAGTGGTACGCCCCTGGTTACTTGCCTCAGCTCTCTGTGCAGACCCGCACCCACGAATCAATGACAACCTGAGGTCAGCCAACTGAGCCGCCTCCTGCAGAGTTTTAGGTTGCTTTTCTTTCAGGTTAAGATTCAAGTGACTGCCAGTACATTTGAAAAAAAATTCTAACAACACTAATTGCTTCACTGCATCAAAAGTAGTTGCCTTCTCCAACCTTAACCAATTCTCAAACGCATCTGACAGCTCTCTAGCGTGTTCCTGGAAAGTACTCTCCTTTCTCTTAGGAACAGCCCTAAACTTCAGCCTATAGGTCTCTGGCTGTAGCTCATACACCCTTAGGACAGCCTCTTTCAACTCCTCATATTCAACACAAGACTCTAGGGGTAAAGCATCGTACGCCTTGAGTGCTTTCCCCGTCAATCGTAAAGAGACAAGGGCTGCCCACTTCTCCTCGGGCCATTGGTGCTCCCGGCACTTTTTCTCAAACCGGAGAAAGAATTCTGTAACTCCTGACTCATCAAACACTGGAACCAACTTTAGTAGATGCGACAGGGACTGGTCATGGGGTCGACCCCCCTCGACGACCCAGTTCCTCGTCACCTCTACACGAGTTTTTTCTAGGTCAACATCGGCACAATACCTTGCAGACTCATACTTTAGCTCAGCCTCTCGCTGCTGCTGCTGCTGCCTGAGCTCAGCCTCTCGCTGCTGCTGCTGCTGCCTGAGCTCAGCCTCATGCTTTCGCTGCTCGAGCTCAGCCTCATGCTGCTGAAGTTTGGCGAGCTCGAGCTGAAACAACATCTCGGAAGACAAACCCTGAGGAGGGGGTGCTACTACCGGGGACCCACCCTGTGAGTCACCTAGAGGCATACCCAACCGCCAGCGGACATCGATCTGCGGGAACGTGCCCGGCTCCGGAACCCGAGGGGGCGCCATGATAGGAGTTGAGTGGAATGGGGGCTGGGACGAAGGTGCCCCAGCTCCCGCTCCACCCGAAGCCCCACGCACCCCACCCAGCACACAGGCAACCAGCTCACTTCTCGACAAACCGCTAGTACCAGAAAACCCTAAGACCGTGGTTACACACTGCAGTCCGTACCGGTCCATTCCCAACACCCGGTCCGCCGTCACAGGCTCCTCCAAAAACCTCCGAGCATCCTCCTCATCGTTCACCACCCGAACGCCATCTAACAACTCCACCTCCTCGCCTGTCTCTCGCACTGTGCCCTCACTATGCTCAGTGACATGATGGAGTAAAAAAAAAAAAATCCCAAGTCAAGACAAAAGTAGCCAAACTCTCATGTAGCTTTATTCACAAAAAATATTCGAAGATGTTTTTAAGTGCAATACTAGCCCGGCAAGCGCGATAGGCCTCACGGAAGGCTTCCTATAGGGAACGCGATAGGCCTCACGGAAGCAAGACCATAAAAAAAGCCTTCCAAAAAAAAATGGGCCTATCAAAACAAAGGAATTTGTCTCTAGGTGAGATAATTCCCCTCCAGTACTCATCCATGTAAATCTCACCCACCCCCCTCCCCTCCTTCCCCACCTTATTCCCCCCTCCCTCCCCTCCTCAATTATCACCTATTTTTCCTCTTATTATCATCATTTATCGGTTATTTTTCTCTCCCGCGATAATGTAGCACAAGTGGGTTGCAGAAAAGATCGTTATGTAACACCCAGACACCGGCCCACACCGCCCCGCTCGTCTCAGTTACCTCACAGACAGCGAGAGAGGAGGGTTGCCTGTGGCTCTCTCTCGCCTGAGATTATGACCGGGTGGCCAATATCTTCGTTTTTCACCACCCAAATGCTTTTCCCACTTATTTTAGCACTCTTGAAGGTTCATATATACATCATATATGTAAAATAAAAGCATACCGAAAACAAATAATGCTCTATATTGTAAATATAACGAATTCTGTCAGAATCCAAGGCTAGAAATGCACAAATAACTACCCTAGCCCCTAGGTCTATTTCGCGCTTGTCAGGCTAGGTCACCAATAAACTCCAACAAGTTCCATATATCCTCAAAACAATGTCCACTGCCAACACTGCGAGAAATAAATTCAACCCCAAATGGCAATAAGATTTCTCCAAAAAAAAATGCAAAATTCAGTTCACTATATACTGGACTAAGGTCGCCATTTGTTACGACCGGCACAACGAAATAAACAAGGGCACTTAATATTGGACTAGAAGATAGGCTATATCTGCAACACCGGTACGCTAATTCCAAACCCTCGAACTATTAAGCCGTTGAACAAAACACTTAAACCCTCCTGAGTTAATCTACTGGATAACGGGGTATCAATTAACTGGGTTTAGTGCACTTCTACAAAGGCTTTCCGGTGACGGCAAAGCCTACTCACAACAGGAGTATCTACGTTAATAAAATGCTCTCAAGTAATAACAATGCTTAAATAAACTAAAACAAGATTTAATAAAGGAGTATATGCTTACGTTAACTTTAGTGTGAGTCTGAACTCAACACTAAACTCTTCAATGCTCTATGAAAACACTGGAAGTCTAGTCCTACAGCAAACAGATATGGAATCTTCTGAAAACGTCTGATGCTCTAAGATGCTCGTTGAATATAGAACAGAAATAATGCAGGGGCAGGACACCAAAGCATGTATCTTAAATACACCAACAAGTAGGATACATATATATAAAACAAGGGAGTGCAACAACTCTGTGACAGCACTAATAATAGCCACTCAAAACAGTACTTCCTTAGCCAAAGTAACAGCCATACTGGGTTGTGCACTATGCATCAACCTAGGTCCTAGGCTAAAACAATACGTGAGTAATTCCTAAAGCATACGCAGTTAAAGTTAATAAATACAATGCTGTCTTTCTTACTAATAAAGTCTAGCAGCGGCATAAAATGTACAAGGAACCTAGGCAGAGCTCAAGCATGCTCGTAGCCTACTGTCTCCCCTGAACAGATTTCCCTTATGTTACGTTAAGTGACTAGGAGGCTCTCTTGGTAAGTCCAGATCTCAAGTATCTGGTCTTACCCTGGCACTCCACAAAGGTCAACAAAATGAGGTAGCAAGCATACAAGCAAGAGTAGGCAAAAGCCCTTCGCTTGTATACTGCTACACTCGCAAAGGAAAATATGCACAAGGGTTACAGACGACCCCACACAATTACCTAGACCTCGGCCTGTTACTCTTTCTATTAATTTCTGCAACATTCGCGGACTCTCTAACTTTCACTCAGTTGAGCACCATCTCTCCTCCAATAAACCTGATCTTCTCTTCCTCACCGAAACTCAGGTGTCTGTAGCAACATCCAGCAACCCCTTCTCTGTATCCTCCTATTTTCTCTATCCTAGTTTCAAAGCCAAAGGCGGATGTTGTGCATATGTGCACAACAAACTCACTTGCTCTCGTGTTCCCGATTTCGACTCCTCTGAATTCTCAACTTTATGGCTCAAACTTTCCTGTCATTCTCTTACTAAATATTTCTGTGCTGTCTATCTCTCCCCTAACTCTACCAACTTTCCCAAATTCTTTGACTATCTAAACTCTACAGTGGAACACATTCTATCCATTTCTCCTTTCTCAGAAATCTCCATCTTAGGAGATTTCAACGTTCACCACCGCCATTGGCTCTCCTCTCACACTACTGATCCACCTGGTGAACAAGCCTACGTCTTTTCTATCCTAAATGACCTAGAGCAGTTAGTTCAGCAACCCACCCATATCCCGGATTGCATCGGAGATCGGCCCAACATTCTTGACCTGTTTCTAACTTCTAACCCTTCTTCTTATACTGTCGATCTTTTCTCTCCTTTGGGCTCCTCCGACCATAAACTTATCTCTGTCACCTGTCCTATCTCTCCAGTACAGCCACCCGATCCTCCTAGCCGGCGGCGCTTGTGGCACTTTGGCGCTGCCGACTGGGAGGCTCTTCGGCAGTACTTCTTTGATTTCCCATGGAATGATTTCTGCTTCCATGGCCGAGGACCCTCGGAGAGTGCTGAACGCATTACCGAGGTAATCCTATCGGGCATGGAAGCATACATTCCATTCTCTTTCTCTCAGACTAATGCTAAAAAATCTTGGTTTACTCACGCCTGTTCTACTGCTGTCCGCAATAAGGAGGAAGCATTCAAACGGTACCGACGCCTTAAAACTCAAGACTCTCATTCTTCATATGTTTCTGCCCGGAATCAAGCCAAATCTGTTCTTAGACTTGCCAAACACTCTTTCATCAATAATAAATGCACTGAACTATCCAACTCTAGCTCTTCCCAAGCTTTCTGGCATCTAGCCAAAAACCTCTCCAACAATTTCTCTTCCTCGTCTTTCCCTCCCCTTTCCCACTCTGATGGCACAACCATCACTTCTTCCTCTGACAAAGCTAAACTCTTCGCTCAAACTTTTGCTAGAAACTCCACCTTGGATGATTCTGGTGCTATTCCTCCCTCTCCGCCCTCCTCTCTCTTACTTATGCCTAATATCCTAATCTCTTCTAAAGATGTACTTTCTACCCTCTCTGGGCTTAACACTAATAAGGCGTACGGTCCGGACGGTGTTCCTCCTGTTGTTCTCAAAAACTGTGCTTCCGTGCTGACTCCCTGCCTAGGCAAACTCTTTCGTCTCTGTCTATCCTCTAACGTCTTCCCTTCATGCTGGAAGTTTGCTCACATTCAACCTGTCCCAAAGAAGGGTGACCGCTCTCAACCCTCCAACTATCGTCCAATTGCTCTTATCTCTTGTCTTTCTAAAGTTTTTGAAACTATTCTTGCTTCCAAATTTCTTAAGCATTTCTCTTCTCATAATCTGTTCTCAGATCGCCAGTATGGCTTCCTTAAGGGTCGCTCTACTGGTGATCTTCTTTCATATCTTACTAACTCTTGGGCATCCTCCTTTCGGGACTTCGGTGAGACTATTTCTATTGCACTAGACATATCGAAAGCCTTCGATAGAGTCTGGCATAAATCTTTAATTTCTAAACTACCCTCCTTCGGTTTCTATCCCTCCATCTGTGCCTTTGTCTCTAATTTCCTTTCCGGCCGTTCCATAGCCGCGGTTGTGGACGGCCATTGTTCACTTCCTCACCCTATAAACTCCGGTGTTCCTCAGGGCTCTGTCCTATCTCCTATTCTCTTTCTAATTTTTATAAATGATCTCCTTAACTGTACCTTAATTCCCATCCATTCATACGCAGACGAGTCAACCTTACACTACTCCATTAGTTTTTCAGAACGCCCCAGCCAGCAATCCCTCAACGACAAACGTAATGAAGCCATAGAACTCTTAAATTCTGATCTAAATACTATTTCCAATTGGGGCAGAGAAAACCTTGTTAACTTTAATGCTTCCAAAACCCAATTTCTCCATCTATCTACCCGTCAGGATCTCCCAGCGGACTATCCCTTATTCTTCAGCAATACAAAAATCAACCCTTCATCTTCTCTCAATATTCTTGGTGTCTCTTTTTCTTCTGCTCTCATTTGGAAGGACCATATTACCAGTCTTGCTAAGGCAGCCTGCCAGAAGCTGGGTGTGCTCAACCGCCTTAGGGGGTTCTTTTCCCCTGCACAGCTTCTTGCTCTGTACAGGGGCATAGTGCGCCCTTGTATTGAGTATTGTTCACATGTGTGGGGAGGTTCCTCTCACACCGCTCTCCTAGACAAACTTGAAAGGAAGGCCTTTCGTATCATTAACTCCCGTCCACTCACCAACTCTCTGCAATCTCTCTCTCTCCGCCGCAATGTTGCATCTCTCTCGCTATTCTATCGCTACTATAATAATCAGTGTTCCTCAGAGCTATCCCAGTGCATACCACCTCCCTTACGTAGGGCACGTGGGACCCGTCTTGCAACTCAATCCCACCCCTACTCTGTGCAACTCTCCAACCCAAGAGTGAAACGTTACTCTCAAACTTTCTTCTACTCAACAGCTGAGCTCTGGAACTCTCTCCCAGAATCAGTCTTTCCCTCTTCCTATGACTTAAATTGCTTCAAACTCTGTGTGTCCAGGCATTTTGGCTCGAACGTCCCTTGATTTTGGCCCTGTCACTCTTTCAACTATGGGAGAGGCACTCGCTATAGGCAGTTATGCCTTTTGCCTCCCTCAATCACATAGACAAAAAAAAAAAAAAAAAAAAAGGCTACCTAGCTCCGTCGAAGTCGTACAGGCTCTGACTTGCCATATACATAACTCAGACAACGACCAAAGATACCCTCCACTGTCTAGCATTAAATAGTAACAAAGAACAACCCAATAATTAGAAGCACCCAATAATATGACTCCATGTGACTATGACTAATTATCCCTAAAGCTAGTGCGAAACATATATGTGAGAACTGGTGCTGGTAATACGACTGGCCGACTATGGAAGTCGTATGCAGAACCAGAAGGGATGGATAAATGAATTAAGATAAGAAGTATTGGAAAAAAGGAGTTCAGAGAGAGAAACAGCAGTAAAGAGGGTTAGATTGGGGACAGAATGCAAGGGACGTCTAGGACCAAGCACAACATACCAAGCTCTAAGGAGAGACACGGGAAAGAAGCCCGCACCACCGAGCTCAGACAGCGGCCTCCAATCACAGACAACTACGTCATGAAGAGCAGGCGTCATATGACACGCCAGGCCCACCGGCCAATCACGAGCGGGTGGCACCGCCCAAGTGAGGAATGCACAAGTACATACACACGTACATACTACCACCTCGCTGCTTCCTTCGCTCTCTCTCCTTGCAACTAACACACTACATATCTTATACTCTATCAATGATATAAAATACTTCCAAGTGTCACAGACAAGAATAATGACAAACACTGATCTGTCTGTGACAACATGAATACTAAGAAAGAAAGAACATCGTTCTACGATTATTATAGCCCATTTCACTGCCCTGGCGAGCGCTAGCGAGTAAGAGTACATTCTGGCAAGCTGGCCAGCGTAACAACTCCTACATCATTACCACCAGGCCCACCATCCCTATCACTGAATGCACTAGAGGTCATAATAAACGCGAGAGATAAGAGGTTCAGGAACATATAAGCAAGTAAAAGGCTTGTGGACTTAGAAGCGTCTGGCTTATATTGACGACATCAAAGATGGCGGCCGAAAATTGCGCAAGTGACGCTCTGATTTCGGGATTTCGGATTCATTGGATTCACTTGTTTGTTTGTGTTTTCTAGTTTGATGTCGAGTCTTTCATTATTATTGCTCTTGTTTTCGGTGCTCCACTGTATGATACATTATTAACAAATATAAGAACAGAAAAAAACAGCCAATGAGAGCCCCACCTCGCTCTGATGTGTGACGCATGTCGAGTATGAGCATGCTGTACAGAACGCCCAGTCAGGCCCCACCCTCGCTAGGATCGTCAGGGCAGGAACTTTGGCTGTAGTCTGTGTAGAGTTTCCTAACTCAGTTTATGTGAACCGTTGTACTATAAGTATTATCATTATGTATTTTGTTTTCTTCTAAGTCAACGAGTTCTATTTTATATCATTAGATATAAGTATTGTGTGTGGGACTTATATACAATGATGAGAGAGAGAGTTATGTAACGACGGCCAGTGAGCGCGCCACGAGGTGTGTAGGCCTCACTCCCTCCTCCCTTCCTCCCTTTCAGCGCGTGGGAAGTTCTTTGTCGATCCCAGATTGAGAGAGAATATGACGTCATGATTGCCAGTGGGCGGTCCTTAAGTAGTTTGAGATATGCCGCTAGAGGGCCGAGTATAAAAAGAGAGGTTCTTGCCACCATTTCTTCAGAACTCATCAGGCAAAGCGACTTCTCATATCCCTTGCAACTATCCATATTCTTCCGACTGATGTGAACTTTCTCTACTCTCTGAACAGCCTATCTTCTTCCCTTCTCGTCCCTGTTTAACCTCCATGACCCCTTTGGTGCAGATTTAGTCAGCCAAAGTATTATCGCTTGAGTTCTCACGAGATAAGTGCCTGTTAGATAGCCTATTTTTGGAAGGGTTAACTAGAATAGGATTGATTGATGTTTGTTGCACTCGTATATGCATTTCCCTGTGTGCGATTATTCATGTTCCTGTTTTCTGCTGGTTTAGGCAATGCTAGACTGGGATAGGGTTTCTGAGTTGTGAGTTCCTATGAGTACTAGGTTGCGGTTGAACCAGTACAATTGCAACGGAGACGTGGAACGCCTAGGTGGTCTTTCTGACTGTGTACCGTGGGAGTTTAGCACTGTGTTGCGAGTGAGGGCTTTTGCCTGTGCCACCCAACACTGTGCTATCTCATTTGCTTGACTTTGAGAGGATCGCCAGGAGAGAACCAGATACTAGTGATCTGGATCTCTCAAGAGAGCATCCCGTCAATTACCGTAATTTGGCCGCACAGTCTTAAGGACCTCGCTAGGCTACGAGCCGCTTGCTCAGCCATTGTCTCTTAACCTTAGATATCCCAGCTAGACTTTGCTCGACCAGCAGATACAGCATAGTATTGAAGCTTCTCCTTATGTATATTATTGTTTAAGCACTATTGATTTCATGTGTGGCACGCTTAGCTACTTCAGAGATTAGTGGCCCACGAGCACAATCTTAGTAGGCTATTGCCAGTGCATTGTCGGAGTACTTCTTCTTAATGTTTGCCATATCCTATTGCTTATTCTTATAATTCTTCTTATGTCAATTTAAAGCCTTTAATTACCAGTGAGTTATTCATTAAATTGCTGTTCAAAATCCGATACTTACTTCTTACGAGTATTCGAGAAGCATCTAACTTATCAGAAGATTCCTTGCTTGATGCTCGAGGACTATTGTTTAACGTAACGTAATAGTGCCGATCCGAAGTAGAGGGTGGAGGACTTCTTAAGTTCTTAGTTCAAGGGTGGATTACTTCGGCTTCGGCCAACACTATTCTTTAGTGTTGTAGTACTTTCTTCTTTGTTTGATTGTTGACCAGACTAGATAACTCCCGTCTTGCTATTAGTCTGTTGTGTGAAACGCTAGTACCGAGTTCTTGTATACCCCGTTATAGCAGATAGAACTCTGGAGGGTAGTGGCGTTTTTTGTTCGGCTGGCAGTACTCTGGGGTTGGGATCGTGTGTTTCCGTTGTGGCAGCGAGCCATACTCGAGTCCTGTGTAAGAGCCCTAGTGTACCCGAGTGCCCGGTCGTAACAAATGGCGACCTTGCTTAGGATTTTGTGAACAGTATAATTTTTTGCAGAGTTGTACAACATTTGTTTGTTCGTACTTTAGCGTGCATATTGAAGAATATTTTTTTTTGTAAGGCAATTAGGAGAGCATTTAAGAGACTCCAGTTAATTTAGTAATTAGTGCTTGCATAAGGGAGTTTAACACTTTTGTCTCGAGAATTTTTTGGTGAACTTCAGTATGTCGGGCCCTAGTACTGACGAGGAGCGAGAGATGCTAAGTGAGGAGGTGCCGTTAGTAACTAGTGAGGAGGATGCTAGACTTTTTGTGAGTAAGCAGTACCACGTGACGGAGGAGAGGCTGACTGGGGTGAATGTTTATGGCTTGCACCTGATAGCCAAGGTTTTGGGTCTATCCAATGTAGGAGGGATGTCCAAGGGGGAGCTGATTTCCTGGGTGTTGCGTGGGCGACATGGGGTTTCGGAGGAGAGGGCGTTTGGGGGGGTTCCTCCCCAGATCCCCTCTCACTCGACTCCCACAGTGCCGTCCACTCAGTTGCCGGAGGTTAGCACTCTCCCACAGAGGGATGAGCATTGGAAGATTGGAGTGCCCTCGGGCGGTGCGTATGGTGGTTCCCCAGTTCTTGCCCCCCCTCCTTCAGTAGTGGCAGCTCCCTCTTCCGGCCTGTCTCCTGAGATGATATTTAAACTCGAGCTTGCTAAAATGGAGAATGAGGCTAGGAAGCAGGAGATGGAGAATGAGTCTAGGAGGCATGAGACTGAGGCTAGGAAGCAGGAGAATGAGACTAGGAGGCATGAGATTGAGGTTAGGAGGCAAGAGGATGAGACCAGGAGGCATGAGGCTGAGCTTAGGTACGACTCAGAGAAATATTGTGCTCAAATAGATTTAGATAAGACTCGTGCAGAGTCGACAGGGATTCGGATGGGCCGTGAGGGCCAAGTAAGAGAACAGTCCTTGTCCCACTTAGTCAAATTGGTGCCGGCATTTAGTGAAACTGAAGTCACAGAATTTTTTAATCGTTTTGAGAAGAAGTGTAGGGAGCATAATTGGCCTGAAGAGAAGTGGGCAGCTCTGGTCTCCTCAAGACTTACGGGTAAGGGTCTGAAGGCTTATGATGCACTGCCTTTAGAGTCTTGCATTGACTACCCAGAATTGAAGAGAGCTGTCCTACGGGCATACGAGTTGCAACCAGAAACATATCGATTGAAGTTTCGGGGTGTTACAAAGACTAGGGAGGCGACCTTTCTTGAACATGCCCGGGACTTAAAAGATGCACTTACAAACTGGACACGTTCTGAGAAAGCTGAGACGGCCGAACAGTTGACGGAGCTGTTTCTGCTCGAGCAGTTTTATAAGTGTACAGGTGCAGAAATGACTTTAACTATTAAAGAAAAGAATCCAAAACTCTACAGGAGGCAGCTGAGATGGCTGACCTCCGGCTATCATTAATTCGTGGGTGCGGGTCTGCCCAGCGTAGTGAGGCAGGTAACAAGGGGCGTGACGCCCCACCCCCCCGAGTTAGTAATATATCTTATGCAAACAAGTACAAGAGTTATGATACCAAGACTGACCACAAGACTAGCACCGTCCCATTTAAGAAGGGGCCGGGCCCTTCCCAGTACCAAGGGAAGCCCAAAGGGGAGTTAGAGTGTTATCAATGTCATAAAAAGGGGCACTTTGCAAGAGTCTGTCCTAGCAAACCACCTACAGCAGCTGTGTCTTTGGCCTGCAACATTGGTGTGTCTCTGAAGCCTTCTGAGTTTGCCCGGGGCAGTTCGTCAGAGGCTGAGGCACAGCCAATGCAGAAGCACCTGGGAGGCTCGAACCCTGCTCAGGATGTTTTTGCGACCATAGAGGACGGGGTTGCGTG
>JBAKBP010039849.1:0-14375 GCA_037953745.1 Lithodes maja | reverse complement strand
GGGGTTCTTTTCCCATGCACAGCTTCTTGCTCTGTACAGGGGCATAGTGCGCCCTTGTATTGAGTATTGTTCACATGTGTGGGGAGGTTCCTCTCACACCGCTCTCCTAGACAAAGTTGAAAGGAAGGCCTTTCGTATCATTAACTCCCGTCCACTCACCAACTCTCTGCAATCTCTCGCTCTCCGCCGCAATGTTGCATCTCTCTCGCTATTCTATTGCTACTATAATAATCAGCGTTCCTCAGAGCTATCCCAGTGCATACCACCTCCTTTACGTAGGGCACGTGGTACCCGTCTTGCAACTCAATCCCACCCCTACTCTGTGCAACTCTCCAACCCAAGAGTGAAACTTTACTCTCAAACTTTCTTCTACTCAACAGCTGAGCTCTGGAACTCTCTCCCAGAATCAGTCTTTCCCTCTTCCTATGACTTAAATTGCTTCAAACTCCGTGTGTCCGGCATTTTGGCTCGAACGTCCCTTGATTTGGCCCTGTCACTCTTTCAACTATGGGGGAGGCACTCGCTATAGGCAGTTATGCCTTTTGCCTCCCTCAATCACATAGAAAAAAAAAAAAAAAAAAAAACCCGACTCACAATGCTCACAAAAACGGTAAACTGTGGCACAATAACAAGCATACAGAGATCATAAACCCCTAGCTGTTAATCTGCCAGGTGGCAGAGGTCTAGCCAGAAGGATATAGGCTTCGGATAGCCGGGCTGAGCCACCTGCTCTAGCCTAGGGACGTTCCCAAGTCTGTGCGCCAAATTACTCTAATTGAAAGGGTGCTCTCTTGAGAGACTCAGATCGCAAGTATCTGACTCTCTCCTGGCGACCCTAAAACAAAAGCAAGACGTGCTAGCGCAGTGCTGAGTGGACTAGGCAAGGGCCCTCACACAACACAACACTAGACACACAGGGACACAGACAAGAAAATGCCCCCAGACTCCCACGGGTATCCTAGTAAAGTCGTGCGGGTCCACAGGACTCGCACCAGCAGACTTTACTTAAAGGATCGCAAAAAGCCTCCCCTCCGGTCTAGCCCCTGCTAACCTGACACAAGAACACACTAGCAAGCATGAAACCACCAAATATGAGACAACAAAAAAGCTTCCTAGATCTCATTAACAATTAAATCTCTGCATAAGGCCCAAAATCCTATCTAGTTATCTGAGAGCTCGTCGTTAATACAATAATAGATATAAGGTCTATCAAGGGGATGGGATAATTAAATAGATTGGTGAAGTAGTGGAAGGAAGGTATACAAAGTAAGAGAGAAAGTTTCTAAGTGGGGTTGAGAGGGATAGATATCAAGGGGGTCCGAAGGGTACGACAGTGAGGTGAGCTCTGAGTCTTGAATCTGTCTGGACCCCCCACTAGGCATGCAGAATACATCCCAGGCTTGGCAACACTCAACACAGTTGCCGGGTCAAAATCGTCTACCCCGTGCGTGAGTCGAAACTAAGCCTTACGTTGCAAACAAATGCATGTGGCACATCAGGCTCGTCCCAAGCTAGACTCTCCGCGCGAAGCAACGTCCCCCAGCCGGTCTCTCTCTCCCGCTCGTCTCCTCCCACTCTCACTAGACTTACATCTTATATATTATAATGAAACGATCAATCTATCGAGAATAATATATACTAAGATGCGTTGGTTAAGAATAAGGGCAGCTACAAGCTGTGAAACAACATAAGAATATCCCAGACATTAGTTACATTGTCGTAGGATATATACTAAGGAAAAGCCGGCCGGCCGGCTGCCGCCAGCCGGTTTCTAAACGGCTGGGCAGCCGACGCGCGCGCATGCCCGCACGTGGCTACTATGCAGAAGCGTCACACCTCCCCCAAGATATAAGACCCTTAACTAAGTTCTTCATATCTAACAGAAAGCTTCTCATAGTACCACACACTGTTGCGACACAAGGCACTATATATAAAACAAATAAAGACTGTTGCGCTCCACCGAGCAAATTCAACTAACTTAGCGACAATAAGCGAAAACATTCAACTTAGATACTGCTACAACATCTTATACAAAATTCTACACGTTATAAAGAGTTTTTATAAGGTTTTTTGCTTTTTTAATTTGTTTTTTTCGGCTGAACTACAGTGACAGCCTATTTTCCTCCACACTCAACCCTCAATCCTGTGGCAGTCTAACCAACATCATCAACCCTTGATAGACAATCCGTTATCACGTTATCAGAACCGGCAATATGGCGTATGTCCAGATTATACTCCTGAAGCATGAGTGACCACCTGGTCAGCCTCATATTCCGGTTATGAATCTGATTCAAGAATTTCAGAGGGTGATGATCGGTATAAACCACTACGGCTGGTCCGAAAGCAGGAGCATATACATCGAAGTGCGTGAGCGCCAGCACTATCGCCAGGAGTTCTTTTTCAATTACAGAGTAATTCCTTTGTGCACTATTGAATTTTTTACTGTAAAACTCACTGGATGTTCGATACCTTCATCATCTGTCTGTAACAAGACAGCCCCAGCCACTACGCCACTGGCATCAGTCGCCAGCTGAAAAGGTCTGCTGAAGTCCGGGGCCCTGAGTATGGGGTGGGTACATAACAGGTGTTTCACCAAGGAAAACGCCTCTGGACACTCAGGAGACCACCGGAACTTCTGGTCCTTAGCTAATAAGTCAGTTAAAGGTGCAAGTACAGTCGAATAGCCTTTGATGAAGCGACGATAATAGCCTATCATACCTAGAAACCGCATGATTTGTTTCTTAGTCGTAGGCTGGGGAAACTGATCGATGGCTTTGACAAAATCGCACTTACCCAGGTTTACCACCAAACCTGCTTCATTCAGTTTATTAAAAAGCTGTCCGATGTGAGCACAGTGACTGTTAAAATCATCGTCGTATATTATGACATCATCTAGGTACACCGTACAGTTGGGAATGTCGGCTACAATGTCGTTCATTAATTTCTGAAACGTTGCAGGGGCATTTTTCAGCCCATATGGCATAACATGGCAACGATATGTGGCACCGTCCACCACAAACCCACACACCTCTCGCGCTTGCTCAGACAAGGGCACTTGCCAATAACCCTTAACAAGGTCTATCTTAGTGAGGAACTTGGCTTTTCCTATCTTATCCACACTGTCGTCCACGCGAGGGAGAGGGTAGGCATTTGTGGGGGTTAAACCATTCAACCTGCGGAAATCTATACAAAACCGCACCTTGCCATCTGGTTTGGGCTGCAGTGTGACTGGGGAAGTCCACCTTACTGCACCCTCAGAAATCAGCCCACGTTTCAGCATATAATCAAGCTCTTCCCTAAGTGCTGGTAATTTAATAGGGGGAACACGGTATGGCACTGATTTAAAGGGCGGGTGGTCCCCAACATCGACATCGTGCACCGCTTGAGTAGTGAGGCCAGGATGCTCCGTGAAAACAGCTGGGTTTGAATCAAACAAGTGCTGCACAGCTACACGCTGTTGCTCAGGCAGGTGCAATATCAACTCGTGAGCCACTTGTCTAGAATTCCCCGCCCACTGATCGGCGGAAACACGACAATCCCAATTATCCTCCCCCGCAGCTTGACTGTCCCTTCCTCCTTCTCCACCACGATCGCTGCAGATGAACACCGGGACAGTGAGAGGCTCGGAGGGGCGCCTCACATACTCTTTCATCAGATTTACATGGCAAAGTTGGTTCTTTTTCTTACGATCAGGAGTAGCTACTAAATAGTCGAGATCAGAAACCTTCCTTACAACCCGATATGGACCAGAATACTTGGCAGACAAGGGGTGTCCCACCAGAGGCAGTAGTATCAGTACCTCCTGATCTACTTCAAACTCCCTCAGCTTCACCTTCTGGTCGTATCTGTCCTTCATCTGAGCTTGTGAACTCTTAAGGTTCCGACCTGCTACCTCCAAGCTCTTTAGCATTCTCTCACGGCTTTCAACTACATACTTTAGAAGCGAGCATGGCTTTGAGACTCCCTCCCAGATCTCCTTGACTATGTGGAGGGGCCCCCTGACCCTGTGTCCAAAAACCAACTCGTTCAGGCTAAATCCCAAGCTCTCCCCAGGTACTTCTCTCGCAGCAAATAAAACGTATGGGAGACCTAGATCCCAGTCCTTTCCATTTTCCATGCAATAACACCGCAACATACTCTTGAGAGTCGAGTGCCACCTTTCCAAAAACTCCCTGACTCTCGGGATGGTAGGCAGATGACACCACAGACACTATCCCATGTTGCTGCATGGTCTGCTTAAACAGAGCAGAAGTAAAATTGGATCCCTGATCAGACTGAATCTCCTGAGGGTAGCCATAACGAGAGAAATAGACAAGCAGGTTTTTGACAACAGTCTTAGCCATCCCGTTGCGCATGGGGTAAGCATCTGGATACCGTGTTGCTACATCCATTACAGTTAGTAAAAATTTATTGCCGGCACTAGTGGGGGGCAATGGGCCAACCATATCGATAACTACTTTGCTGAAGGGCGGCCCAATGACAGGGATGGGTTGTAACGGGGCTCTCGGGATGACCTGATTGGGTTTCCCAACAACTTGACAAGTGTGACACTGTGACACCCATGACACGACACTCGCCTTTAACCCAGGCCACCAGAAAAGCTTGCTCAGAGCTGCCTCCGTCTTACGTGCCCCAGGTGCCCTGCCAAAGGCACATCATGAGCTAATCTCAATAAGCTCTCACGGCACACCCTCGGTACTACTAACTGGTCCACTAATCCTGACCCGCCATCCCACTTTTTCTTGGGATCCTGATGTCTCCGATACAAGATCCCCTCGGACAAGAAAAAATCACCAGGCTGCGCATCCCCATCGCTCTCCAGTTCGATAGCACCATTACCACACGCCCTGACTTCAGGGTCTTCCAGCTGCAAGGAACATATATCAGCAGGTGCGAGATTATCCAAGTTCATCTTAAATAATTTATTTCCACCTCCAATGTCTCGCTGAGCCATCCTTTCCTCACGCTGCGCATAACGATGCTGTCGCAGAGTCTCTTCCTGCCCTGCACCTCTCCAGACTCTAACATAGGTGTCAATAATGAGTCACCAAGAAACACTGCCGGCTCAAAACTCTCCAATTGACCAACACTTCCCGTTTTCTTGTGACCTTTCCTCCGCGGTTTGATAGACTGAGGTGGTGGCTGCAAGGCTCCGGATGTCTGAGAACGCGTCACAACACACGCCATGGTTTGTACGCTACACTTCTCAACCCACTCCTGTTCCTCCCTACTAACGTCGGCCGCCTTCTCGGCAACGACCAAGGGTGAAACCTTAGAAGCAGGCACCGCAAAGTCGTTGCCGAGGAGGAGGTCGACGCCCCCAACAGGCAAGTTCTCTACAATTCCGACATCCAGCTCCTTCGCCACACCATCCACCTCCAGCTCCATCCGCACCAGCGGGTAGGACTTCGTAGCATTGATCCCCTGAACTACCACCACCCGAGCAGCGTTAATCGGTCTACCAGTAAAGTTCCTTAACAAGGTCTGAGAAGCCCCAGTATCACGCAATAGCTTAACTCCTCGCCTTTCGCCAGCCCACCTCACAAAACCATGCCCTCTATGACCCCCAAAGACGTCGCGGACAGGGTTCGAGCCTTCCGGACTCTTGAACACAGGCTGTGTCCCAACCTCTGACGAACTACCCTTGGCAAACTCAGAAGATATAGGCGACACCCCTATGCTGCGGGCCAATGACACAACCTTGTTTGGTGGCTTGTTCGGACAAGCATTTGCAAAGTGACCCTCCTTGTGACATGCAAAGCACTCTTTACTCTTTGGTTTCCCTTGGGAGTGGGAGGTACCATTAGACTTCTTATACGGGACGGTATTTGGTTTATGTTCAGTTTTATTGTCAGTGCTAGATGGTTTTGTGTATTTATGTGTATCAAAATTCTTGGGAGGGGGAGGGGTACGATCCTTTGCACCTGACTCACTCCTAGCTGCTGCTCCACACCCTCGAATTAATGACAGTCGGAGGTCAGCCATTTCTGCTGCCTCCTGGAGAGTTCTAGGATTTGTTTTCTTTATATTTAATGTTAAGTCCCCGCCTGTGCACTTAAAGAACTGCTCCAAGAGAACCAGCTCACTCAACTCCTCAAAAGTAGCTGCCCTCTCAGAACGCAGCCAATGTCGTAGTGCATCAGACAAGTCCCGGGCGTGTTCTAGGAAGGTACTATCCTTGCCCTTAGTAACACCCCGAGACTTCAAGCAGTAAGTTTCTGGTTGTAACTCATAGGCCCGTAGCACAGCCTTCTTTAGCTCATCATAAACTACACAGGACTCTAAAGGTAGTGCATCATACGCTTTTAGCCCCTTTCCTAGGAGTCTTGATGAAACTAATGCTGCCCACTTTTCCTGAGGCCACTGGTGTTCCTGACACTTCTTCTCAAATCGCATAAAAAACTCAGTCACACCTAATTCGTCGAACACAGGAACTAGTTTAAGCAGGTGCGACAATGATTGGTCCCGATGACTGTTACCTCCCCCAATATTTCGCCCAGTTACCTCCACTCGAGATCTCTCCAGCTCCCTGTCAGCCCGATACCTAGTAGACTCTGCCTGCAGTTCAGCCTCTCTTATAGCTGTTCTCTCTGCAGCCTCAGCCTGCACACTAGCCTGTCTCTCGGCAGCCTCAACCTTGGCCATCTCAAGCCGAAACAAATCTGGAGTCAACCCTTGAGGAGGGGAAGATGCATTTAATGGGGAAGGTCCCTGTGATTGAATTCCACGCTGCCATTGACCATCAACTTGGGGGTATGTACTAAATTCAGGCACCCTGACGTTTGATACGGGGGTAGAGTGGAGGGGGGGCTGGGGACCGGGGCCCCCCAGTCACCTCTCCACCTAGGTCTCTCCCTTCTAAACCCAATATCAAAGTCCTCAGCTGATCTTTCCTCATGCCACTTAAACCCTGGTGACCCTGAAGACCTGCCACACACTTTAAGCCATACTTATTCAGCTTCAACACCCTGGCAGCGGTAAGGGGCACCTCTAAAAATCTTCTAGCACCCTCCTCGCTATCGACTAGCCACTCCACAGGTCTTTCTCCCTCCGAGCCCGTATCGTGACCTGACCCATCACTGTGTTCTGAAGTATTAGACATGTTTGTGTACTGCAGTAATTATCACGGTTATAGAATGTGCCTTATCTCCTATGCAAGTATGTATATACTAATGTTATTTAAAGTCTTTAATGTGTTATATTGGTTGCTCAAAAAAAAAACTATGTCCACTGTATTCCTCTAATCATAAGGAATCTCCAAACAAATGACCACTATATTCCTCTGTTCAGTAAATCCTATGCAAGGTCGCCATTTGTTACGTCCTGGGATATATAAACACTGGGCTCTTTCTATTGGACTAGGTATGCGGCAACAAGCAACAACGGAAAACGCTAGATCCAACCCTTATCTATAAACCCAGGCAACAAACCACCCTAAACCGTCAAGAGTTCTGCCTGGACAACAAGGTATCCAATGACTCGGTTACAGGGTGCACGCACTATAGACTGCTGATAGTCAAGCAGGCTATATAAAAGATCACACAATTAAGTTGACTTAAAGCTTCAAGGAAAAGATAGATAACGGAATTAAATTGCAGAAACAATTTAATAACAAACTAGAAGAAAGTACATTTAACGTTACGTTAATTAATACAACTAATCACCCCTGCGTGAAAGAAGGTGAAAGCAAATAGTCCTCAAAACATCGTACAGGTAGACAAGATGCGGGTTTCTAAACTGCATGTGGCTACTGTAGGATCTGATGCTTAGCAAAGAAAGTACGTTACGGATTTAGAGAACTCTTAACTCATAAGCAGGAATAAATACTAGTGATAGGCCATACAGTGTATAATGGCATAGGTATAATTAAATAAAGGTAGCAACTCGCAACATAACCACATACAGGTGTGCTTCTCACTCTTAGTCAGGCAAGCCTGCTCGGACAGAATCTCTAAGCCACACCCTGACTCACAATGCTCACAAAAACGGTAAACTGTGGCACAATAACAAGCATACAGAGATCATTCCCCTAGCTGTTAATCTGCCAGGTGGCAGAGGTCTAGCCGGAAGGATATAGGCTTCGGATACCCGGGCTGAGCCACCTGCTCTAGCCTAGGGACGTTCCCAAGTCTGTGCGCCAAATTACTCTAATTGAAAGGGTGCTCTCTTGAGAGACTCGGATCGCAAGTATCTGACTCTCTCCTGGCGACCCTAAAACAAAAGCAAGACGTGCTAGCGCAGTGCTGAGTGGACTAGGCAAGGGCCCTCACACAACACAACACTAGACACACAGACAAGAAAATGCCCCCAGACTCCCACGGGTATCCTAGTAAAGTCGTGCGGGTCCACAGGACTCTCACCAGCAGACTTTACTTAAGGATCGCAAAAAGCCTCCCCTCCGGTCTAGCCCCTGCTAACCTGACACAAGAACACACTAGCAAGCATGAAACCACCAAATATGAGACAACAAAAAAGCTTCCTAGATCTCATTAACAGTTAAATCTCTGCATAAGGCCCAAAATCCTATCTAGTTATCTGAGAGCTCGTCGTTAATACAATAATAGATATAAGGTCTATCAAGGGGATGGGATAATTAAATAGATTGGTGAAGTAGTGGAAGGAAGGTATACAAAGTAAGAGAGAAAGTTTCTAAGTGGGGTTGAGAGGGATAGATATCAAGGGGGTCCGAAGGGTACGACAGTGAGGGGAGCTCTGAGTCTTGAATCTGTCTGGACCCCCCCACTAGGCATGCAGAATACATCCCAGGCTTGGCAACACTCAACACAGTTGCCGGGTCAAAATCGTCTACCCCGTGCGGGAGTCGAAACTAAGCCTAACATTGCAAACAAATGCATGTGGCACATCAGGCTCGTCCCAAGCTAGACTCTCCGCGCGAAGCAACGTCCCCCAGCCGGTCTCTCTCTCCCGCTCGTCTCCTCCCACTCTCACTAGACTTACATCTTATATATTATAATGAAACGATCAACTATTGAGAATAAAATATACTAAGATGCGTTGGTTAAGAATAAGGGCAGCTACAAGCTGTGAAACAACATAAGAATATCCCAGACATTAGTTACATTGTCGTAGGATATATACTAAGGAAAAGCTGGCCGGCCGGCTGCCGCCAGCCGGTTTCTAAACGGCTGGGCAGCCGACGCGTGCGCATGCCCGCACGTGGCTACTATGCAGAAGCGTTACAAGTGATTCTGATAGTGGCTCATACAGTGAATAATGTAGTGACAGTGAAGTGGCAGATTAGTATGTACAATTAGTATAATACAATCCAATAACAATACAATAACAATACAATACAATAACCATTCCAGTGGATTTGTAATGCCAGAATTAGTGAAAAAGGACACCTCATTCGTCCTTGTAGCTCATCTGATGCCAGAGATATTACATTTCATGTTTTTCAAGATGGCATTGGCGGCCATTTTGATTATTGGGCTCTAGCAGAGGTAGCAGTAATTTTTCAGAGGGGCATAGGAGCTAATTTTCCTTTAAAATGGTTCAAGTTTGTCAAATCCATCGAGAGAAAGAGGTAGGAACAAAATGGTCACGGATTCCAAGCAAATGACCCTACTAATATATCCGAGGCGAATTGGAACAAAAACAAAAATGGCATATGAATATTACTTTTAGGACACACAGTGATTTCAGGGGAAAACAAATTATGTGTGTATTTACTTCATATACAGTGCGCTCTTATAGATATGAGTAGCTGAAATGAGTATTCACCCATTATCCAACAATCTAAAAATGCGCCACCAACTAGTATGCCACTGGATAGGGATCCAATTAGGGTTGCCATGGGATACAGGATGGATTGAGGAGTGGCTTCACCCCCTACCCATGATTTATTGAAATCAGCATGCATTTCCGTTCGAAAGAGACTGAAGTTCTCAAAAAGGGGTTCCAGTCCTGACGTTATTCTTGACTTTAAGTGTGCTGGTTTAATAATCCACTAGGGTCGATAGTCTCTGAAGTCCTATTTTAACTAAGCATGTGTTGACAGTAGGGGCCTGAGGTTTTACCCCACAATGTTGACGCCGCCGCCGTCGATTTGAAGATCTTTTGTTTTTACAGTGCTATATATTAGGTTCCATATGATGCATTGGCGATGGTAATGACATATGGGGCTGATAACAAGTAAATACTTGACATACAGAGTAGGCTTGTTTCTAATTTCTTATATTTTTCCGTCATAATACATTTCAGCTCATAATGACAAACCTAGGTAAAAATCCAGTTTTACAACGGGGACGATTTTTACAAGTATTATATATATAAAAAGTTTATATATATATTTTTTTTTAAGGTGTGTAATTTTAGGAACCCCGTCTGAAATAAAAACAAAAATTATCCAAAGCAACACAAAATATCTGCACGCTCGTGATCACATACCCGGCTATTTTGACTGCCGTGGGATACAATAATAGGTTGAGGGGGGCCTTACCCCCCATGACTTATTGTGATCATCATATATATTGTCAGCAGGGAGCAAATAACAGAAGAAAAAAACGAAACCACGAGCGTACGACCCAAGTCAAAATGACTACCATACGCCCGGATACTACATCCTTCCCGATTTATTTTTAGTGATTTAGGGAGTATATTGTAATGAATTACCGACGGTTTGGACATATATGCCTATGAAGTACATGATATAACTAATATGTAAACCGAAATAATAGATCATAACTTCGACCGGTGTAAAACTAGATAATACCCATACCTGTATATATCAATGATGTATATGCAATTAAATTTTGTTTTCACCAACCCACCAATTAATTTACAAATAAACCTAACGTGAAATCAATGAAAGTAATGAATACATGTGGTACTCCAAGGACTCGAACCTAGGATACTCACACCGAAATTCGAAACACTAAGCACTAGGCTATCAAGACCTATTAGGCACATAGGCCCGAATTCAGAACAGTGGTTTAAACTTCGGATTTCTGGGCAGGTTTAAACCCGGTATTGAGATTACTCTATCCTGGATCGAACACAAAGGTTTATCCGTATTCAGAACACAGAATTCAGATCGAGATCGAGTAATCCACAGCTTAAAACTCTGTTTAAGTCGAAGGTTTGCAACAGCCAATCACAGTGCCATACGGAATGCATGTTAGCCAATAAGCACATGAATGAGCCATTTTATCTATATCATATATTTAATGCCATCACTGCCTATTTTAAAAGTGTAATACGTAAAGCATGGCAAGCGAGTCAGTCAACCTTCATTCTCGCTTACTTCTTCCGTTTATTTTGTCTTTACTTCGCTTGAGTTTACTTTATGATATATACATTATCATTGTGTTTCCTGTGATAGTTAATAGCTCTTTAGATTCGGATAGCATTGTAATTTATTAAGTAATCATTAAAATTGCTTACACATATTTAGTTTAACGAATAAATAAGGAATAATACAGATAATAAGTAAATTATCAGGGAACTGATAAACTAGCCAATCATGAGCGTGCTGCTAGTTCTGCTGCTTCCACTGACTTTCATTTTTACCGACATAGGCTACGTGGATTCATGTCGCTTGTTTTAAGTAATAGCGAGCAATATAGTCATACTTACCATGGTTTTTATATATGCTCAACTTAATCATAGGGATTGTGATATATAGCCATAACCCAGCCCCTCTTTATTATGAACTGTTGGAAGTGGAAATTAAACTCCATCAACAAATTCTAAGAATGGCAGTTGTCTATAGGCCTGGCCATCGTGGCACAGATAGGGGTTTTATGGAAGAGTTTGGGCAGTTTCTCGAGGAATTTTCTGTTAAAAACGGAAGACTTTTGATATGTGGAGATTTTAATTACTGGGTTGACAGCCCTCATCTGAAGCCATTCTCTCCTGAGTTCCTTGAGTTGACTTATCAGAACAATTTTGTAAACCATGTGTCCCACCCAACTGATATCTTAGGACACACCCTTTACTTGGTTTTCTCTCCTGTGGGTTGTGGTGGTGTTCTGGATGTTGATGTTGAGAATGCTGACCCTAATACCTCTGATCATGCTTTGATTACTTTCAGCTTTGATTTCCCTAAGCCACTCACACATGAAAAAGTAATCAGATTTAGAAATGATAAAAATACAGACCAAAATTTGGCTAGCAGTGACCTAAAACAGTACTTGGGAAGTATTGATACTTCCAACCTTACTTCAGATGAGCTGGTGGAGGTACATAGAAATGCACTTAAATTAGTGTTCGATCATCACTGTCCAGAAGTAGAGAAGAAAATCATAGTACGAGATGATTCACCCTGGTATAGCACTCGAGTTAAATTTCTTAGAAGAGCGCGTAGAAGAGCTGAACGTGAATGGCGGAAAAATAAAACAGACTCTACATGGTTGCAATATCTGTCAGCCAGAAGAGCCGTGGTCCACACAATCAAAGATGAAAAGAAAGTGTATTATCAGGGAAAAGTTGACTCATGTGGTAACGACCAGAGGAGGTTGGCTTCAATTGTAAACGGTTTACTTGGAAAAACAAGTCAGCTTAACCCTTAACTGTCGGCGCGCAACATAAGTCGAGTTAAATAAAGCTGGACTATGTGGCGGCGCTCGACATAGGTCGTGTGGCAATTTCAGCACGTAATGTTGCTGAGCGAGAGAGACAAGTGGTGGCAGGAGAGTAGCGAGCGTATGACTGCTCCAGACCACCGCGGCAAACCTACTGACACGAATCCCACCTCCTCCCTCCCTCTCTCACTCGCTATATACGGAATTGTATGGGGAAAGTGCCTAATTACATGCTTTTTGCACTCGCGTTGCACGGTTATTGCAAGAAAACTAGCCATCATAAAAGGATCGTTATGGTGTCATTCGAAAGCTCTGTTTATGCTTTTTCAGGGATAGATACTTGTTTTACGTTCTGGGTCTTATTTAGGCATGAAAATGATCACGTAAACAGCCCTATTTTGGCTAAAAACACCCCGCTGGGTGGTACATATAAATAAACCGCCTAGGCCGCTAATAAGGTGTTAAGACCTTCTGTACCCGATGCCGAGTTGGCTGCCAACTTTGTGTCATTTTTTGCTGGCAAGATAGCTCGCATAAGACAGGAACTGGATGATGCTTCTGTTGGGGAAGAATTTTCAGTTGTACTCCAACCCCGACACATTCCTAATAATGTCCTCTCATCCTTTCACTCAGTAGAGGTGGACATGATCACGTCCTACATAAGAAACCTCAATAAAACATTTTGCCCGTTGGATCCCATAAATGTTTCCAAGCTACCAAGAGTCTATGATCACACAGTTGAGTTTATTTCCAAAATAATTAATAAGTGCTTCTCTGAAGGTAACTTTCCACATTCTGAAAAGCATGCACTACTCCGACCTAGTCTAAAGAAACCTGGACTTTATGTTGAGAACATGTCGAACTATCGTCCTGTCTCCAACCTGTCCTTCATATCAAAGATATTAGAGCATGCAATACTTGACCAATTACAACCACTACTTCAGCAGAATGAAACTATCCCAATTTTTCAGTCTGCTTACCGACAGCATCATTCAACTGAAACAGCATTGATTAGAGTACATAATGATCTAGTTGAGAACATTTGCAATGGTGTGGCCTCACTATTGGTCTTGCTTGATCTCTCTGCGGCCTTTGACACAGTGGATCACGAGTTGTTATTGAGTGATCTTTATGATTGTGGTGTGCGTGACTCCGCTCTCTTGCTTCTTGGGTCGTACTTGTCAGGTAGATCCCAGAGTGTGATCAAATGGTCTCGGACTCGACACCCCTGCAGTATGGAGTTCCGCAGGGATCAGTTTTAGGTCCTATCCTATTTATAATTTATATCAGCAGTTTGTCTCTTCTGCTTCGTGCACATAATGTCACCTTTCACTTTTATGCAGAAGACACCCAGATTTATGTGAGAATCACAAATATAGTTGATATACGGAGTAAGATGGAATTGTTGATGTCTGATATCAAGAAGTGGATGAGAGCGAGAAAACTTAAACTAAATGATGGTAAAACTGATATTCTCATCATCCGAGGAAATAGAAGAGCTGATGATATAGTAGGTGCCCTCTCCATCATTGTGGGTGGATCTCAGCTGCGACCGGCCAACTCTGTTCGAAATCTGGGTGTATATGTGAACTCCCGATTAGATTTCAAAGAGCATGTAAACCAGATAGTTAAAAGTTGTTACTTGCACATCAGAAATCTCTATTTGGTGAAGCCGTTTATAACCAGACGTTGCCTCCTGACGTTGGTTCACTCATTGGTCTTCTCTCGTGTTGATTATTGCAATGCCCTGTTGGTGGGTCTTCCAAATTATATTTTAAAGAGAGTTCAGTCTGTTCTTAACAGGGCCGCAAGACTCATTTTTGGTGTTCC
>JBAKBP010039848.1:0-14376 GCA_037953745.1 Lithodes maja | reverse complement strand
CAAAGAGAGGAAAGACCTTTGAGGGCTATGCAACTCTGGACTTCCTGCCAAATTTTATTCACAGCTATACTACGAAGTACAAGACAACACATCTTGTCTTTGATGTGTACAACCCATCCAGCCTCAAAGCCGAGACCAGGTCTCAACGTGGCCAGGGAGGAAGACGCAAGGTGACAAACAAGAACAGCATTCCATCCAATTGGCGTAACTTCCTTAGGCATAATGACAACAAGACGGAGTTGTTCCAGTTCCTGGCAGACAGGGTTGTCCAAATGTCTGCACCAAACTTGGTAATTGTCACAAAGGGATCTGCAGTCCTCAGCACTCATGAAACTGGTCTTCAAGGACTGGACAAGTGCTCTCATGAGGAAGCTGACAGCCGCATCTTTGTGCATGCCAAATATGCTGCAGAACATGGGAGCAAAGCCGTCATGGTCAAGGCAAATGATACAGATGTTGTGGTCATTGCAGTGAGTGCCTTTCCAGCCCTTCAGAGTTTGGGGCTAGAGCAGTTATGGGTGGCATTTGGTCACGGTCAAAGCCGGCGCTGGATCAGTGTGCATGGCCTGTATTGCTGTATGGGGCAGGAGAAGGCTAAAGGCATGTTATGCTTTCATGCCTTCACAGGGTGTGACACTGTTTCAGCCTTCTGTAACAAGGGAAAGAAAACTGCCTGGCAGACATGGGATGTTTGTCCAGAGGCCTCCCCTGTCTTCTCCAAGCTGAGCCAGTACCCTCTTACAGTGGAAGATGGTGACCTGGAGATACTGGAGAGGTTTGTCATACTGATGTATGCCAGGTTCAGCACTGCTACCACTGTGGATGAGGCCAGGCTTGACATGTTTGCCAGAAAACAGAGGCCTTATGAGGCCATTCCACCAACAAGAGCAGCTCTGCTTCAGCACACTAGATGAGCTGCCTTCCAGGCTGGTTGTGTTTGGGCCCAAGCAACCCAGTGTCAACCAGAAGCAGAGAGTCCTGCTGACTGGGGATGGCAGAAGGTTGGTGAAGAATGGCACGTCTTCTGGACAGCCAACTCCCCCATAGCCAAGAGTTGCGAACAGCTAACCAAATGTGGCTGTAAATCAGACTGTCATGGCAGGTGCAAGTGCTACAGGCTGGGTCTCTCCTGTACAGCTCTGTGCACTTGCAAATGTGAGGTGTGAGTCTTTGATTCTATGGTATTTTTACTAATGTTATTTGTACTCAATGGATATGTATAAATGGTGTGAATTAGGCCGTTTCCTACGATATAATCTTCCTTCACTTTGTCTAGTTACTTATGACCCTGATGATTTAATAATGTGACAAGTCTTTCTAATTCTCTGACCTCAAAAATGTAGGATTAGATGAAAAAATCATTTGTCTAGCTCTACTAATAGCCAAGATATCACAAAATTTGTCTTTAACCCCAGAAGGCCGATACACTACTCAAATAGCACGGCTTTAAATAGCCTTTAAATAGCCTGCTGATGGCTGCTATATACTTGTATGACGTCACGGTACTTTTGCGGTAATTTTCACCGAGTTCCAATATCACCGAAACTACCGTGATGTCAACACAATGTGTTTAAGGAAATTTCACTATGGCAAAGGTGCGTAAACACGGAAAATCACGGAAAAGTTACCTCACGAAAACAAGCAATATCTCAGTAACTACTGGGCCTATGGAGCTGAATTTTTTTACGAGACAAAAGCTGAAAGTGACCTCTCTCACATGGTTTATGACTCATTTCTCTATCTTTATTCTTTGATTAGCTATTAAGCCATAAACACTACCAAAAATCGCCAAAAAAATCCGGCCTCCTCGGGTTAATGGCGGCCATTTTGGACGCCATCTTAGTTAAAGTCTAATATGCAACTGCTTTGGACAAAATTACCTTCACTTACCACGTTAGAGCCAAAAAAAAATGGATTGGACAGTATTCATATCTTTTTTCTTTCAATTAACTGACCCATAACAGTAGGGCTCAGTCAGATGTGTCGGCCATCTTGAAAAATGGTCGCCATATTGAATTTTTGCGTGGCCAGTGGTATGTGCTTTGAAAGTGAGCTTTGAAGAATACCTGTACCAAATGTCATGCTTGCATCACCATTTGAACGATTGTTTCACTTATCTGCTTCACTAATAGCCTACTTTTAAAGAGAGGAATTGTCCAGCTCTAAAATGACATGGAACTTTAAATTCTGATATATTAAATATAGAAAGGAAGTGTTGATTTGTACGGGAAAGGATTGTGAATAAAGAATTGTTGTTTACAATTACCTGTCTTACATATACCTAAAATTTTCATTATTCTAACTATTAATTCAATGGCTATTATTACATTTGATTGAGCTCAGGAAGAAGTTGTGTGATTTAGAAAACAAACAAAATTAGAGCTTTTACATATATAATTCCTAAAGAACCTTCCTGCATAAAATCCAATAATCATCCGAGTAAAATGTGAAATAGCGTCACAGGTTCTCGAAAGGTTAAGTTCACAAATATTTCACATAAATATGGTATGGTTATGTTTGCATAATGAAAAACATGTGTGGTTTGGAATGTATCTGAGTTTGGAGAACACACTGAAATTGATACAGTTGGCACCATATATATTGTTTGGTTTCCATTTATAGGAATTGTAAAATCTGTCAAATAAACTCTGATTACATATCTTGTGAACGTAAGTGAACAACAAAAATATGAGCTCTTCTATATTAGTACTTACGGAGAATTATTTTAGTACTTTCAGGGCAATACTATCATTGTTTAATATCCCATGATAATATACCGTACTCTGTAGTATCGGCAGCGTTGCACCAAATATATCCGGCACCGCTGCACATCTTTTCATCAGTAACATCCGGTCGGCACTCAGCATAGCAGTGCCTCCCAGCTCTCTGTATATCTTTGGCTAATAAGAACCTATAAACTTATCTCTGGACTTTTATTCTACATCCTTGTGCAAGAAAGGATTATCAAGGTTGTTGTAGCTATACATGACAACCATACATGGCGCAGTCAGTGTATTAAAGCCAGGAGATACGAGCCAAGACCAGATTATCAGCCAGCCATCTTGCAAGACCTCGCCTCTCCAGCCCTGGATATATCATTGTGCAGTGCTTTATAGTGCAGTGAAGTGTTTAAGAGTGTAGTGCAGTGCCTTTATTATGTGTCCCATGTCATTTGTGCCCATTCCCGACTTGCTGTGAGGGTTATAGCTGCCGAATCATTGCTGGACAAGAGCGAGGAGTAGCATACCCTCCCCCTCTAACGTCTCCAGCAACACTAAAGCTCTCACCCCTCACGGGGCCCTCAGTGCCTTCCAGCTGTGCCGGCACATGCGCGCACGGACACACGCACATCGTTGCCAAGTCAACACGGTGTTGCCAAGCCTACCGCACTCACGCACTCACTCTCTCTAGCACAGATAATTTCTCTCACTATTAAATAAACTGTTCCAGTTGAACTGCACATTTTTCATCGTTCCTGCAAGACTACAGTGTGTCAGCTATCAACCAATTATGGAGGGAGATGAGCAGATTCATGGGGAGCCCAGAGACACCCCACACGACCATACTGGGGAGGGAGATAATGGTGGAGATAATGATGGAGATACTGTTGGAGTTGCTGGTACGGGGTACCAGTCCGTTCATTCCACTCCAACCTCTCCTCTCACCACCCCTCATTTTACTCCACCTCCCCAACCTCCCACCACTTTACCTCCCCTACACTATAGGGGGATGCCACCCCTGTCACCACACCCTGCAAGTCTACAACCTACCACAAGTGCAGACCTCCTTCAGCTCATACAGTATATGGAGCAATGCAGATAACGGGACGACTATACCAGAAGACAGGAGGAGGACCGCAGAAGACAGGAGGAGGACCGCAGACAACAGGAGGAGGACTGCAGAAGATGGGAAGAGAAAAACCGACGACAGGAGGAGGAAACAAGACGACGCACGGAGGAGGACTACAGGAGACAGGAGGAGGAAACAAGACGACGCACGGAGGAGGACTACAGGAGACAGATGGACGATGCCAAGTTCTCCGCCCTTGTCCAGGCTCTGGCCCAAATTACCCAACCTGCCGCGGCACCTACACCTACCTCAACGGGGACAACACCCAATTCCACAACATCCTCCACCCCTACAGCTCCACCTCCACCACAGAAGGCTATCACCCAGAACCCGCCGCCCCTTCGTGCTGATGCCACCTTCCAGGTTTTCAGAGAATGGAGGCGTCGGTGGGACGATTACTCTATTATGGTAGACTTATCTAAATTACCGAGGGAGAAACAACTGATCCAGATGCGGATGTGCTTAACCCTGGAGACACAGCGGCTTTTGGAGCACCTTAAGCATACCCCCTGACACCGACAAGACCGTTGATGCAGTCCTCGATGCACTTCAGGAGCACATCAAGAATTCTCGCAATGAAGCTCTCCGTCGCAGGGACCTGTTCAGTTGCAAGCAAAAACAGGGCGAGTTATTCAACAACTTCTACGTCCGCCTCTGCCACATCGCCGAAGAAATTGACGTCTGCCCAGGGAACTCTTCAGCCTGCAAGGAGACCCAACTCAAGATGGTCATTCTGATGGGCATACATGACGAAGAACTTGTACAGAAGCTGCTTTCCCTCGACGCCATCCCTTCATTACAGGACATCGTCAACACTTGCCGTTCCTACGAGGCCACTCGAAGCGCTACGTCAGCCATACGTGCCCCACCGTCCCAGGTTAACGCTGTGTCAGCGTACAAGCAGAACAAGCAAGTTAAGCAACGCGACAAGTTCTCCACATCGCAACAGTCCTTGGCGTCGGCTGCCGCCTGCCAGCGTTGTGCTCGCCGGCACGACAAGAACAAGTGCCTGGCTGAAGACTACACCTGCACTAACTGCGGCCGTCGTGGTCATAAGCCTAGGACTCCTGCTTGCCCTGCAGCCACCGCCCAGTGTCGTCGCTGCAACCATATGGGCCACTACGACAAATGCTGCAGATCTTCCAAGACGCCCGCCACACAGGACAACGACGCTTCCTCCCACAACAAGTCTACAGCAAAGAAGACCACAAGTTGCCGACATGTGGGATCACCTGTTCAGGCACCCACACTGACATCCGTGAGTCTCACCTACAGCGGCACCACTAGAAAACTCCACATGCTTCCTGACACAGGTGCAGACATCACAGTGATCGGCCGACAACACCTCGACATACTTCGGATTCCTCTCAGCAGCCTACGACCTCCGCCTCCGACAACAACGCTCAACGCGGATGGCTCTGCAATGGCTCCTGCTTTGGGGACGTTTCATGCACAACTCACCATCAGCAAACGTTCCTGTTCGGCCACAATCCAAGTCCGTGAGGGTGTTCAGACGCCGCTTCTGTCCAAACGCCACTGTCAAGCATTGGCCATCATCTCAGCAGAATTTCCCAAGCCAATTCTACAGGTTAAACATATCTACAGGTGTAAGGGGCTACCCTTCACAGCCACCAGTACTTCACTATCGACCAATCTAATTACACACGGGGAAACGGTTGCAAAATTATTGGTAAATCTTTTAACTCACATGAATCTAAGAATTTCTTCTTCAATCGAGTTGTCAACTTGTGGAATGGGCTTCCCCGAAACGTTATAGACTGCATCACCGTTGATTCATTTAAACTCCGCCTAGACAAATATCTCGCTTCAAACCCGCGACTGACTGCGTTTGTAAATGAATAACTTTATTTTATCCCCCCCTCAGTTACTAACCCATCTGTCCCCTACTAACTTCCTAATCCTGCCACGGACATTAGTTCCAGGGCAGTAATTCCCTTTCCAATGTTCCCTTACCCACTCTAAACCACTGTTTGGACACTTGATCCTCAGTGTTTTGGAGGACAAGCAACCTAGAAGGGTCACTAGATCTGTTGTTGCTTGATTTCCTTTGTACTCCTTTGTACCACATCACCTGCACAAGCCAAGGAGTTCTTTCTTCAAGAGTTCAAGGACGTTTTGGTCTCCATGGAGGATCTCCAGACAGCTCCACTCAAGCCTATGAAGGGTCCCCCAATGCAGATCCACCTCAAGGACGATGCCGTGCCTTTTGCCATCTACACCCCGCGGCAGATCCCCTTTGCTTTCAGGGACAAAGTTAAGCAGGAGCTGGACTCGCTAGTGGCACAAGGTATCATTAAACCGGCCGGCGATGAACCTTCAGAGTGGTGCCACCCCCTCGTCGTCGTCGCCAAGCCCAACGCCGAAGTTCGCCTCACCGTAGACCTCACCAAGCTCAACTGCCAAGTTTCCCGCCCAGCCCACCCCTCACCGACGCCTTTCGAAGCGATCCGCAGTGTGGCCCCGCAGGCGAAATTCTTCACGACGGCAGACGCCCTGAGTGGATATTGGCAAATGGAACTTGCGGAGGAGGACCAGCATCTCACAACTTTCATCACTCCTTATGGCCGTTTCCAACACTGTAGAGGTCCAATGGGTTTCGCTGCGACAGGTGACGCCTTCTGCCTTCGCGGTGATAGGGCCCTCCAAGGGGTGCAAAATTGTGCCAAGGTTGTCGACGACGTGCTGCTCTACGACGAGAACTTGAACATACATCTTCAGCGTGTCCATGAAGTGCTCATACGGTGCCGCGACAGTGGGATCACACTCAACAAGGACAAGTTCGTCGTTGCCACACCCAGTGTGAACTTCTGTGGGTACACGCTCTCAGGTGAGGGCATCTTGGCTGACCCTGGCAAAGTCGGAGCGATCAAGGACTTCCCGACACCAGCCAACATCACCGACCTTAGCTCCTTCATGGGTTTGGTGAACCAGCTAGCGGAGTTCATCCCCGACATCGCCACTGCCGCTCAGCCCCTGCGCCCCCTGATGAGCCCGAAGAGGTCGTTTATGTGGACCGCTGACCATGATGAGGCTTTCCGCCGGGTCAAGGCTGCCCTGCTCAGTCCACCCGTCCTGACCCCATTCGACCCTTCCCTACCAGTGATTCTACAAACTGATGCATCCCGCCTCAACGGTATTGGATACGCCCTCCTACAGGATCATGGCAACAACCGTCTCCGCTTAGTTCAGTGTGGCTCGAGGTTCCTAAGCGACCCCGAGTCCCGCTATGCCACCATTGAGCTGGAGATGCTAGCCGTGGTCTGGGCCATGTCCAAGTGCAAGTTCTACCTTATCGGACTGCAACACTTCACCCTCATGACGGACCATCGCCCCCTCATCCCCATCTTCAACAACTACACCCTTGATGCGGTTGAAAATCCCCGCCTCCAACGTCTGAAGGAGAAAGTCGCACCTTACCTCTTCACAGCCGTCTGGCGCGCTGGCAGGTTGCTCTGCATCCCTGATGCGTTGTCACGGGCCCCTGTCAGCCACCCGACGCCAGAGGATGAGTTAGCATGTGCCGACGCCACGGTTCACCTCAGGTCCCTCGTGACTGTCAACGCCGCCGCCACCGACGTCAACTCTCCTTCACAGGACGCAGACAGGATTCTCCAGGAACTCCGAGATGCAGCCAGAGCGGATACTGTGTACATCCGCCTGCGTGAGTGCGTTACTTCGGGTTTCCCCACCAACCGCTACAACCTGCACAACTCTCTACTCCCATTCTGGAAACTCCGAGACTACCTGTCAGCAGATGGTGAACTCGTCCTGTACGGAGCGAGGGTTGTGGTTCCTGAAGCCCTCCGCCGCCGCACCTTGGCTCGCCTGCATGATAGTCACAGAGGCGTGGAGGCCACTAAGCATAGGGCGCGACAGGCTGTCTTTTGGCCTGGCATCAACTCGGACATCGCCATTACAGTTCAAGCTTGTGAGCCGTGTCAGGTCTTACAGCCTAGTCAGCAGCAGGAACCCATGATCAACGACGACAACTCAACTAGGCCTTTCGAGTCTGTTTCAGCCGACTTCTTCGCTCTGGCGGGGAAATCCTTCCTCCTCATAACAGACCGACTCTCAGGCTGGCCCGTTGTCGTACCCTGCAAAGGAGATACTACCGCTTCAAACACCATCAGGATCTTCTGCCTCTACTTCAGGGAAGTTGGTGTACCCCTCCACCTACGTACAGATGGAGGCCCACAGTTTACTAGCCATGAGTTCCGGGACTTCATGGAGCGTTGGGGAGTCAATCACTTGGTGTCTTCCCCACACTACCCACAATCCAACGGTCATGCCGAGTCTGCCGTCAAGTCCGTCAAACACCTCATACTGAAGACGGCTCCCTCAGGCAACATCGACTGTGAGGACTTTGACCGTGGACTGTTGGAGCTCCGCAACACCCCGAACTTCACAGGCCGCTCCCCGGCACAAATCTTGTATGGCCACCCACTACGGTCTTGTGTCCCTGCTCATCTCCAGTCCTTTGCAGCAGAGCGGCAAGCCAAGGCCGAGGACTGTGACCGCCGTGCAGCCGCCCACACTGCGCTGGTGCAGAGAAACTATGACCAGCATGCAGCCCCCTTCCCAGGTTGAGAGTCGGCACCACAGTGCGGATCCAAGACCCGACTTCTCACCGCTGGGACAAGGTTGGGGTCGTCATGGGCTGCGGCAGGTCCAGGGATTATGAGGTTCGTCTCCCCAGTGGTAAGATATATTGGCGGAACCGTCGCTTCCTCCGCCTAGTGAATTCCCCTGGTGTTGAACCCCTCCCCCATAACCCTGAGTCTTGCACGGACCCAGAAAGAGAGTCCTTCACTTCCCCCATGGCCCCCACGTAGGTCTGAAAGGCTCCTAGAAAAAGAGTCAGCTCGACAACGTCTTGCGAGCTTGAAGGGGGAGGGAGGTGTTGATATAGGTTAAGTGCACACACAGCATATATACAGAGTGTACACATGCCTTAATCATATTGCAACATACACACATGTACTTTCAGGGCAATACTATCATTGTTTAATATCCCATGATAATATACCGTACTCTGTAGTATCGGCAGCGTTGCACCAAATATATCCGGCACCGCTGCACATGTTTTCATCAGTAACATCCGGTAGGCACTCAGCATAGCAGTGCCTCCCAGCTCTCTGTATATCTTTGGCTAATAAGAACCTATAAACTTATCTCTGGACTTTTATTCTACATCCTTGTGCAAGAAAGGATTATCAAGGTTGTTGTAGCTATACATGACAACCATACAAAGCTATTTAGTGATCGACTCTAATGTTAGTTATTACAATCAACAATTTTACTCAATACTGCAACTGCTATTGTGAACATTTAACTCCGTGGTGATGGGCTGGTCTATCAGAGTGAGAACTGAGCGATCTCTGCCATACCCATAGCTTACTCTGACTGTTCCTTTAACTTATATATTTATATATTTATATATTTTTCTGCAATCACAACAACAGACTCTACTCCTTCATGTAAACAACAAGCAAACACTCTCATCAATCACTTCTCACATGTCAGCCACCTAAAACCTCACAAAGACGACCGACGTGTCATCCGACGTAAGAGACAATTCCCCACAGACCCTGACTATACACCCTTCACCAATCACCAGACAAAGCATATCATCAACAATCTCAAGCACTCACCCGCCTGTGGCCTAGACAACATAAGCAACATACACCTCAGACACCTGGGACCACAAGGCATACAAACACTCACTAACATATCAAACTACAGCTATTCACACAACACAATACCAGACATTTGGAAGCATGGTATCATCATCACATTCCCCAAACCCAACAAACACCCCACGCTACCCTCCTCGCACCGCCCCATTACACTCCTTTGCTCCCCCTCCAAAGTCATGGAACGCCTAGTATTACAACTAATTACACCCGACCTACCCCTAGCTCCAACACAACATGGCTTTAGGCCACTGCACTCCACAAACACTCTTCTCACAGACCTTACACAAAGAGCTTTTGACGGCATCAACTCAGCTAGACCACCACACAGATCACTATTAGCCACACTCGACATTAGTAAAGCCTTCGATGCCATCCCACGCCACAACCTAACAAACAAAATCTACAACACAAACATGCACAACAACACAAAAAGGTGGCTGGCCAACTTCCTAGCAGGCAGATGTGCACACGTATCTTTTGCCGGTCAGTCATCTAAAATCAGAAACTTTCCAAACGGAGTCCCACAAGGATCCGTCCTATCGCCCGCACTCTTCAATCTGTACATGCACGATATAACTACACCCAATACTCCCCAAATAAACTTAGCCTCCTATGCAGATGACATAACACTCACATGCACACACCATGACCCAAGAAGAGCAACAGATCTCCTTCAACCCTATCTCAACACACTACATGGCTGGTGCACTACAAACAGACTTAATCTAGCCCCAGCCAAATCCACCGCAACCCTGCTCACAAGCTCGACAGGTGAACACGAATACATCCCTCAACTCACCATAAACAACACACCCCTAACACATACACACACACCCAAAATCCTAGGAGTAACATATGATACTCATATGACATTCAAACAGCACACCACAAGCATTAAAAAGAAACTGACACCCAGACTTAACGCCCTCAGGTCACTTGCTCACACAAAATTTGGACACAACAAAGAAACTACCACCACAGTATATAAACAATACATAAGATCAGTAATGGAATACGCAAGCCCAGCCTGGGATTCTAACCTAGCTGAAACACATCATAAGACCTTACAGACTATTCAAAACAAAGCCCTGAAGATCATTACAGGCTGCACAGCTACTACACCCACAGATCATCTACATCAAGAAACAAAAATCCTCAAAGTCAAAGACCATCTGGACATGAGAGGCACTCAATTCCTGGCAGCAGCCTCCACGAACCAAGACCACCCACTAAACTACATGGCAACACATCCACAGACACCAAGAAATATCAAAACAACACCCAGCACACGGTATCACACACAATTATTGTCCTCTCTCCCTCCCTGCCCACCCCGAACCAACTTCCAGAAGCACATCCATACTCATATCTCTCGCCAATCCATCCACTCACTCACAGACAACACGCAGCTGCATGCACGACCTCCCGAAATCCATCCTTCCGAATCCTCCCTCCCTCGCGAGGACAGAGTCCACCTGGCCAGGCTGAGATGCGGACACCATCCAGCTCTCCTGAGCTATCAGAAGAGACTGGATGACTCCGTTGTCGACGCCTGCCCGGGATGTAACACAGCACCCCATACCATTAAACACATCATAGAAGACTGCATTTCACACAACCACTTACGCCAACAACACAACCTACACTCAATGAGAGCTCTGTGGGAAAGCCCGATCGTGGCCATGGCCTTCCTCAGGGACTCGGGGCTGTTCGGCCAGGCTGCTTAGGGAACAACAACAACAACAACTTATATATTTTCTAGATCTCAAGTGACGGCGTCTTTTCCGTGGATTGACCTCCCAATCTACCAAGATTGGAAGCCAAAGCGTCACATTTTTCCCTTGCCCCTCAACTTTCTCTTCATAATTGCTGAGGGGCACAGGGCCCTGGGTGGGACTTTGGTTTCCCGGGCGTTTCTGCACCCTCCTCAGCTCCCCGCCATGTAGTGGCTTCGGTCACCCAGGCTTTATTGTGGTCGGCAGGGAGGGTTCTGTGGGGGTGCTCGGTTATGGCCTTTGAATTGCTCGGGGCCTTGGGGCTGTTCGGCCAGGCAGCTTGGGGAACAACAACAACAACAACAACAACAACAACATTTAACTCCTAGCGTAGAGTAAGCGGCATACATCTTATTCACACTTTCATTCTATATAACTCCATATCCCTTTTTAATATTCTTTCTTTCTTTATTCTTATGGTTTGACCATTTCAAACAGATTTGTAAGTAGGTTTGGTTTGAGTCGTCCTTAACTTTGGCTGACAATTTTCTTCACTAAAGGAAATAGAAATAATGAAAAGCCACCCATGTTTTCTATGAAAGCGAGAAAAGGCAGGCTGTCTGTAACGAGTGTCTCCCCCAAAGCCAAAAGAGAAAGACAGAGCCAAATGCAAGTGATGTTGGGGTCAATATACCTGGACACACAAAGTTTAAAGAGCTGGACATCATAGTAATGGGATTGCGTTGTAAGGCGGGTGCCTCGCACTCGCTGTAAGGGAGGGGATATGCACTGACAGAGCTCTGAAGAATACTGATTTTTGTAACAGCGATATAAGAGTGAAGAGATTCAATATTGTGCCGTGTAGAAAGAGATTGTGGGGAACTAGTAATGGAAAGCGAGTTGACAAGGCAAAATGCTTTTGACTCTACTCTTTCGAGAGCGTGGTGGAACCTCCCCATACATGCCAACAACTATCAATACATGGGCACACACCTAACTTCTGGGAAGCTGCTTTAGCAAGTGTGGTAACAGTCATGATCCTTCTAAGAAAGGTTGGATGAAAAAGATACACCAAGAATATTGAGAGAAGATATAGGGTTGATTTGTGTATTGTTGAAGAGTAATTGATAGTCTTGTGGAACACTATCATTTAGGGTAGAAAAGATGTAGGCTTGTATTTATGATTAAACTACCAGAAATTAGTAGATATCTGTTTATGTACTGTAGGAATATTTCAGGTTAGGATAAAAGCTCTAGTGGGTACATTTTCATCTAATTTAACAGTTATGCAGCGACAGTCACTAGTAAAACACTGCCTCCCAATGACTTGTCACAAATATTAGTGAGCCATCGTGTATCCTCTCCGTTTGCACAACATCACCATTCAATAGTTTAGGTGGTATATTATCCCCTTCAATAAGATGATGCTAAATTTAGTTATATATTAGCTACCCCAATACAATTTTAGGTAATTCTGCAGAACAACTACTCCTGTCCTTTAAAATTGTATTATATATATATTTGATTTATTGTAAAGGTTTATTATGGTGTATTTCATTGCTAGAAAGCGAGGAAAGCAGTTTTTATTAACATTGTTCTTGTTAATTATAATTCCGATACACCAACAATCTAGGAGAGTTTAGGAATGCAGGATTTTGGGTGGGGGAAAACGGGTAATAGTAGATTCAGTTATATTTTCCGACGTCGGAAAATATTACCGAAACTACCACTAATTTTCCCATAGTTTTTCTTTTTGGTTTTAGGTAGATTGCATCGTTATACAGTAGTTGAAATTAGTTACAATCCCCAGAAAATGTTATTTCTCCCATTATCCAACAATCTTAAAACACTCAGATGTAAGTCATTTTCAGAGTAAATATACAATTTGTTTTGCCTTTGGACACAGGATGGGTCCCCCCCCCCCCCCATGAATAATTGAAATCAGCATCTATTTTAACAGTAAGGGGCTTAATAAGAGTTTCACTGCCGTCAATAGGGAGATTTATTTTTATTTTACAGTACTTTATATAGTGCACATAAAATATATCTCCAGAGATTGAATCACATTTTAATATCTTTGCAACATCCTTATTCCATACTACCCTTCAAATATGGAAAACTAATTAGTGGTAGTTTCGGTAATAAGTACCATTTTTTCAAGGAATATAGTGTTTTATTGTTGTTCATGGTTTAAGTGAAAAATGTGCATTAACTTGCCCATTATTCATTAATCTGAAGATACAGCGTCAAATGGCGCCATTTATTAGGTGAATTGCGCTTTTACAGTAGGTAAGGGAAATTGTGGGGTACAGTAAATTGGATACATTATGGGTTGAGGGGGGCGTTGCCCCCCTCCCCTTGATTTATTGTGATCCTCATATATGTAGATCTGTAAGGGGTCAAAAACAGGTTGCCGGTATGATTTCGTTGTTGTAAGTTACGCTCACGCAATTTATTAGGTGAATCGCACCCACCGTATCGTTCCAAACAAAAAGAAGGTCAAGTCGAAGGATTCATTGGACGCAATGCTTTGTTTACGGTCGGTACTTATTATTTTGGTGTTAAGGTTATATTCAACGACACTAGTGCAGCGTTATGAGAAACAATTTATTAGGGAAAATAGGCACCAATAAATTCGCCATATATTTCTCCATATAGTCCGCATGGAGGAATTTCGTTATCAACAAATTGAAAAATACTCACTTCACATACAAATACACCAAAAATCTAAGTCAAAGCGGGGGTGTGGGGGCGGCAGCCCCCACCTATAATACTAGGATAGGTTAGGTAAGGTTGTTAGGTTAGGCTAATGTCCTTTCAAAGGGGTATAGTATAAGCTAGTAAACACTAGGATAGCCTATACCCGGTCAGAGGTAAGAAGAAGAGTCCTGCAGTAGTCTCCTTGAATGCTACCGATGTTAATATTCGGTGAAATCGGGGTTTTTCAAGTGTCGATAACGAAGTTCCTCCATGCGGACTATAATGAGAAAAATATGGCGAGTCTATAGGTCCCTATTTTCCCTAATAAATTGTTTCGGAAAATATTAATGAAAACAACCACTATTTTTCCCATGGTTTTTCTTTTTGGTGTTAGG
>JBAKBP010039847.1:0-14376 GCA_037953745.1 Lithodes maja | reverse complement strand
GGTAGGCAGGGCTTATCTCACTGTTCTTCCACTTCCTTCTTCACCTATCTTCTCTCGGAAGTTGCGCTACAAAGGTTTGACGAGTCTGTGTGCTACTGTGCCTCAGACAAGCAATATAAAGTTAGTTTACCCTGGAAGAACAGTGAGATAAGCCTGCCTACCAACTATGGTTTGGCATTAGGTCGCTTGCGCGCATTGCAGCGGAAATTGTCTAACGAACCGAGCACGCGCCAGGCGTATGACGATGTATTTCGGAGTTATGAGGATAGGGGCTTTATAGAGAGAGTCGATGTCAGGGAACCGTGTAAGAAGGGTAGGTTTCACTATCTGGCCCATCATGGGGTAAAGAAAGACAGCGTCACCACACCAATACGGGTGGTGTATGACTGTTCTGCCCACCAAGGACAACAACCCAGTCTAAATGACTGCCTGTTGACAGGTCCGTCCATGGTGTCGGACCTGTCCCAACATCTATTGCGGTTTAGGCTGGGGAAGTATGCCTATACCAGTGACATCGAGAAGGCATTCTTGATGGTAAAGCTAATGGAGGAAGATAGAGATGTTACCCGCTTTCTTTGGTTCGGCGACATTAGCGACCTCTGAAAGTCCCATCATAATATACCGTTTTCGGGTTGTACTCTTTGGGCCACTTGCTCGCAGTTTTTGTTAAATGCCACAATCAGAAAACATCTAGCTGACACTCATGAGGACACAAGTAAACTATCTCGCGGATTATACATTGACAATTTGCAGGGTACTAGCGATAGTCAAAATGATTTGTTATGTGCATAACTGGCAAGCACGCAGATTGTTTGCGGATGCACATCTATTTCTCCGCGAGTGGGTACTAATAGTGAAGATCTTCAGAGTTTAATACAGGTGGATGGTACGGCATCTCTTAACAGGAAAAGTCCAGAAATTTGGGGATGATCTGGCAACCCTAAACATGACCTACTAACTTTTCAAACAAGGTCTTTTGCTCAGCAGACAGGAGCGCACACCAAAGAAGTCTGTTGAGCAAAGTTGCGCAATTTTTGATCCTTTGGTCTAGGCATTAACCTGTTTACCATAAGAGCTAGGATTCTAATGCAGGAAGTTTGGAGACGTAAAATAGGATGGGATGACAGTTTGCCTGAGGACCTGAATGACCAAGGGACATTGTTGTTGAATGAATATGCCATCCTATGTACTAAACCTATACCTCGTAAAGTGGCGGCGTTCGGTGACGTTACGTTACACACGTTTTGCGATGCTAGCGCCACGGCATACGGGGTAGCCATATATGTTGTTACTTCATTTGGGGCACATTTAGTTACAGCCCGGGCCAAGGTAGCCCCGGTTAAAAAGGTAACTATCCCTAAAATGGAATTGACTGCCATGCTGCTATTAGCACGTCTGGTGCAACATGTACGCGCAGCATACGAGAGCGAATTAAATATTGAAATCGTTCATGTATGGTGCGATAGTCAGGTCGCACTCAACTGGATACATAGCAAGAAGTCTCTGCCAGTTTATGTGCGGAATAGGGTAGATGAGATTAGAGCCCTTTGCCAGACATTGCTTATCATTATGTAAATACAAAAGAAAACCCTAGTGATCTCATAACTAGGGGTATAACGGCTAGCCAGTTAATGAAGTCCGAATTGTGGTGGCATGGTCCAAAGTGGCTGCTCCATGAAAGTGGAATGGACGATATGGCATGCTGTTGGTGAGGGACTTCTGCCACTGGAAACAGTGGCAGTTACAACCCAACCAAATGAGCCACCGGGTCCTATCATGAAGTGGCAAGATTCGGTGACTATAATAAACTAGTCAGAGTTGTAGCTTGGGTGTTGCGATATGTATCCAATCTCAAGCTTAAAGTAACGGGCCAACTCTGCAACAGGGGTCACAACATTGATGCTCGTGAATTTAAAGCAGCTGAAGTAACTTTGATCAAATGGTTCAAGTAGAAACTTTTCCAATGAATTAGAATCCTTGAAAAGCTCGAATAAGACATTAATGCCTAATATAGTGCGTCAACTACGGTTGCACCTAGACAATGGCCTCATCAGGTGTGAGGGTCGCCTGAAGTGGTCGGGTGTACCAGACGGCACAAACCGACCTATACTTATGCCAACAAGACATCACGTTACTGATCTATTGATCATACGTGCACATAGGGAATAAAACACTACGGAGTATGTCATATTATATCAAAATTTAAGTCTCACATGGTGGATACCCAGAGTTCGACAAGTAGCTCGACGCGTAGTGAGAAAGTGTGTAATATGCCAGAGACTAAAGGGTAAACCATATGCAACTGGACCAGCTCCACCTCTACCTGAATGCCGTGTAAAGCACGTAGAACCTTTCCAAGCGGTAGGATTAGATTACACAGGGCATTGAAGATGAGGGAGCATGAGAAGGTTTATATATTATTGTTTACCTGTGCGACGTCTCGAGCGGTACACCTAGAACTATGTGATAATATGTCTAGCGAAGAATTTATGCTGGCGTTCAGACGGTTTTGTGCCGTCGTTCATTCCCTCAACTCATTCTTAGCGACAATGCTCCCACTTATGTCCAAGCATCAAAATATCTAAAGGATATGAGTAGTGATCCTACTGTTATCACTTTTTTGGAGAGAAGAAGTGCGAATGGAGGTTCATTCCAGTTAAGGCACCTTGGTTTGGTGGAATGTGGGAACGATGTGTCGGCATAGTAAAGTCAGGACTAAGAGCGGTTGTAGGACGTGCTCTATTAAAGAAAAGTGAGTTGACGACAGTCCTCACAGAGATAGAGGCAGTCGTGAATGATCGCCCGCTTACATTGTGTACACCGACCTGCAAGAACCACTACCATTAACGCCAGCTCACTTGCTATATGGAAAACCATTGACTGCGTTTCCATCTGATTTTCAGTCCATAGTAGAGTTAGAGGATCCCTCGTTGTACTCTGAGGTAGCGGTGTCTAAGAGATACCAGTATATATCCAGGATAATCGAGGATTTAGGAAACGGTGGATTAGTGAATATCTGCTAGCATTGAGGGAAAGGAGTGTTACTCCCTCTGGTAGACCAACGGCACCTACAGTTGGTGAAGTTGTTTTAATTAAAGAAGATAGTCCTCGTTTATACTGGAAATTAGGCCGCGTATTGGAGGTATACAAGGGGGCAGACTCTGTAGAGCGGGTGGCGCTATTGAAGACAGCCACTGGAACTACTGTTCGTCCTATCGCACGTTTGTACGCTTTGGGGCTCGATTCCGCATTACAATCTGAGGCTCCACCTGTTATTGCTGGGTCCGAGGATTCTCAAAGGAACGACTCACCTCTTACTGATGGTGATCATGCTCGGACCGGGACGCGTCCCAGACGCGCTGCTGCTGGCGCCGTCGACTTGTGGCGTCAGAAGATAGCCTCTGGGCAACTTTAGGTTTAAGGTGGGGTTCAGGTCTTTTTTGTGGGGGGAGTGTATCGTATAAATACGATAGAATATGACTCTTTTGTGATCTCGTATGTCTCTGTGACGTCACGATCTCTCCTACAGCACGACGTAGGATGAGTAGATCGTATATTATAAGATTGTAAATAAGTTAAGTTATAAAAGGCCTAATATGCTATTAAGCAATATTGCCATGGTCTTATGTAGTATATATGAATTTATCGTATATATTAATATAATTTATCGTATAGAGCAACCTAAATGCGGTACGATAATTTGGGCTCCTGGCGGTTTGCCAAGGCAGCAAGGTGTGCTTTTGAGGTACGCCAGAGCCTTCACGAACACCAACCAGTTAACATCCAATTTTCCGCCCTCAGTTGATCGTGCTTTTGTGCCTGTAATCACAATACACATACAGCAATACACTCAGCTACACCATCACGACGCTCTCATCGACATCATGACTGACTGATAGATAAGCATACATTATAATAATCATGTCCATTCCCATGTAATCATTTATTCTTTCTTTAACTTGACTCGAGTCTTGGGACCGAAGTCTCGTTCCCCATTGTCCACCGCCATATTGGATAAAACGTTCTCCCTTGCCTCATTGCCACGTGGAACTATTGGCGAGTTAATTCCTGGCTAATATTAACCCTTATAACCTTACCCTATATATACATTTATTATGCGAGACCTTTGGATATAAATTAGCTTGTTTCAGATTGAATTCTATTTAGATATAGAGTAGTTTTCATTTAGATTGATTTGATTTGATTCATTATAGCTTAGTAATATTTAACTTCCATTGATAGTTTACCACAGTTATAGCGAACTCAGTATATTGGAAGATTAGTTGGTAAAAGGTTAGCATTAGTCGTGATAGGTAAGCTGATGGGGTGATAGGTAAGGGTAGGCTATGGTAGGGATAATGGTTGGTATATCCGGTAAGTGATGATAGCAGCAGAGATCGCCTGGCCAACCTCGTCCGAAGCTATCCAGGGTCTGTTGAACTGAAACTTTGATAACTTGCATATCTACCCCCCCCCCCACACACACACACACACACACACACAATCTGTTCCCACCCATCTCTTATGCTCACCCACTCGATCCCTTGTCTCTACACCTCCGCTCTTATCAACTCGGCACACTCAGTCCTATAACTATCCACAGCATCCCTCATCCATTGACCCGTTCTCTACAAAAATCCCTTATGTATCTAATTAACCCTCTCACTCGCCGGAAGACACATCGAGAGCCGCAGCGCTTAAGTGGAGAGAACGCTTAAGTGTGAATCTGTTTGACCTGGGTTCGATCCCAGCCAAGGCGGACATTTAGTGGGTGCGGTAGTACTTCCTAGCATTTTTCACATGCTCGCACCCAGTCGAGGGACACCTCGACGATGTATACAGACTAATACCACATATAACAAAGCCACTCCAACAGCTTCCTGTCTCTCCAACACTTCTTCTCGCCTCTCTACACTCTTCAGAAAAATAGAATGTAGCTACGAGGTGCCGTTGTAAAGGCTTATCCCTCAATACCTTCACCTAACCTGATCGCATCCTAAGGCACTTTTGCTAAGTGCATGAGCCTAGAGCCCTATAAACATAAATTTGGAGTTATAAACTTAAGATACGATAGTGGCCAAATTCCGGCTGTAAGAGCCTGAGGATCTCAGAATTTATGTGAGACTGTTTACAACATGGCAAGCCCACCAGCAGTGTGTCCGTGAATGGTTTGAAATTAATTGATAATCAGTTTCCATGGTGAGTCAGGTTTGGCTGCCCGCTTAGTGCAGGCCCTTTAATTATGAAACATTGCGCATTCTAGCAACAAATACATGTGATTGAAATGATAATATATATAATTTAAATGGTCATTGAAGTGCTTCATTATCGTCATTATAGACTACATGTGGGAAAAAATGTCGGTTAACTGTTGAGGATAATGTAAGCTACCGTACGTTCAAATATGTTCTAACGGTTACAAGTGAAACACATAGGAAAATATTCATATAAAATTAAGATTCAGTGGTAGAAGCATTGTTCTTGGATAAAAAACACAATCTGAGGAAGAGCACTTTATTGACAACGTTTCGCAGATAGCTTCATCAGGTCACTGAGAGACCTGATGAAGCTATCTGCGAAACGTTGTCAATAAATTGCTCTTCCTCAGATGGTGTTTTTAATCTATTCTCTCTACTTTTCAAGTACCACTCAACAACATTGTTCTTGTTTTATAAGCATCCCTATGCAATCCCCGAAGTCTGGAAATATATTTCATAGTTCGCTGAATTATATGAAATGTGCTCAAATTTTCTGCAAATAATTTTCCTTGTGACGGAGATTGAAATAGTAGAACAATTTAATATTGATTGTAAATATAATTCAATTATACCATTGGAAAAAACAAAAACAAATGTATTTAGTCCTGCCCTAGAAGTAATGAATTGTCATTGATTTTTGTTTGCAAAATTGTCCGTCAAGTACGCACGGACGTCATTTTTCAATCTACCCGGTGATAATTCGAGGTTTTTAGTTTTGTTTACACTAATTATTATGTTCTATCCAACAACCAACTCTACTCCTAAAATCGATTAATGAAATATTACAAACACATGTGGCAGTCCGTGGATTCGAACCCAGGACGCTCACACCGAATATCAACACCTTATGCATTACACCACGAAGGCAGTTAAAGAATGGTGGACACTGCCTACGATTTATTATGCAACTTCGAATCCTGCATATCAATCTAAGCATGTACACACATCCCAACTGCAACTCACGTAGGCTATGCATATGTGAATGCAAAGAGCATTAATGGGGCCTTAACCACTAGGGAAGGCCTCTCGATAAATTACTCCTGAACCAATATCAATTATTATGTTCTATCCAACAACCAACTCTACTCCTAAAATCGATTAATGAAATATTACAAACACATGTGGCAATCCGTGGATTCGAACCCAGGACGCTCACACCGAATATCAACACCTTATGCATTACACCACGAAGGCAGTTAAAGAATGGTGGACACTGCCTACAATATATTATGCAACTTCGAATCCTGCATATCAATCTAAGCATGTACACACATCCCAACTGCAACTCACGTAGGCTATGCATATGTGAATGGAAAGAGCAATTAATGGGGCCTTAACCACTAGGGAAGGCCTCTCGATAAATTACTCCTGAACCAATATCAATTATTATGTTCTATCCAACAACCAACTCTACTCCTAAAATCGATTAACGAAATATTACAAACACATGTGGCAGTCCGTGGATTCGAACCCAGGATGCTCACACCGAATATCAACACCTTATGCATTACACCACGAAGGCAGTTAAAGAATGGTGGACACTGCCTATGATTTATTATGCAACTTCGAATCCTGCATATCAATCTAAGCATGTACACACATCCCGTGTGTCCAGGCATTTTGGCTCAAACGTCCCTTGATTTTGGCCCTGTCACTCTTTCAACTATGGGGGAGGCACTCGCTATAGGCAGTTATGCCTTTTGCCTCCCTCAATCACATAGAAAAAAAAAAAAAAAAAAAAAAAATCCCAACTGCAACTCACGTAGGCTATGCATATGTGAATGGAAGAGCAATTAATGCGGCCTTAACCACTAGGGAAGGCCTCTCGATAAATTACTTCTGAACCAATATCAATTATTATGTTCTATCCAACAACCAACTCTACTCCTAAAATCGATTAAGGAAATATAAGACGGTGTTCCTCCTGTTCTCAAAAACTGTGCTTCCGTGCTGACTCCCTGCCTAGGCAAACTCTTTCGTCTCTGTATATCCTCTAACGTCTTCCCTTCATGCTGGAAATTTGTTCACATTCAACCTGTCCCAAAGAAGGGTGACCCTTCTCAACCCTCCAACTATCGTCCAATTGCTCTCATCTCTTGTCTTTCTAAAGTTTTTGAAACTATTCTTGCTTCCAAATTTCTTAAGCATTTCTCTTCTCACTATCTGCTCTCAGATCGCCAGTATGGTTTCCGTAAGGGTCGCTCTACTGGTGATCTTCTTTCAGATCTTACTAACTCTTGGTCATCCTCCTTTCGGGAATTCGGTGAGACTATTTCTATTGCACTAGAGATATCGAAAGCCTTCGATAGGGTCTGGCACAAATCTTTAATTTCTAAACTACCCTCCTTCGGTTTCTATCCCTCCATCTGTGACTTTGTCTCTAATTTCCTTTCCGGCCGTTCCATAGGTGCGGTTGTGGACGGCCATTGTTCACTTCCTCACCCTATAACCTCCGGTGTTCCTCAGGGCTCTGTCCTATCTCCTATTCTCTTTCTAATTTTTATAAATGATCTCCTCAACTGTACCTCAATTCCCATCCATTCATACACAGACGACTGAACCTTACACTATTCCATTAGTTTTTCAGAACGCCCCAGCCAGCAATCCCTAAACGACAAACGTAATGAAGCCATAGAACTCTTAAATTCTGATCTAAATACTATCTCCAATTGGGGCAGAGAAAACCTTGTTACCTTTAATGCTTCCAAAACCCAATTTCTCCATCTATCTACCCGTAAGGAGCTCCCAGCGGACTATCCCTTATTCATCAACAATACAATAATCAATCCTTCATCTTCTCTCAATATTCTTGGCGTCTCTTTTTCTTCTGCTCTCAGTTGGAAGGACCATATTACCAGTCTTGCTAAGGCAGCCTCCCAGAAGCTGGGTGTGCTCAACTGCCTTAGGGGGTTCTTTTCTCCTGCACAGCTTCTTGCTCTGTACAGGCGCATAGTGCGTCCTTGTATTGAGTATTGTTCACATGTGTGGGGAGGTAGTACCCGCCTTGCAACACAATCCCACCCCTACTCTGTGCAACTCTCCAACCCAAGAGTGAAACGTTACACTCAAACTTTCTTCTACTCAACAGCTGAGCTCTGGAACTCTCTCCCAGAATCAGTCTTTCCCTCTTCCTATGACTTAAATTGCTTCAAACTCAGTGTGTCCAGGCATTTTGGCCCGAACGTCCCTTGATTTCGTCCCTGTCACTCTTTCAACTATGGGAGAGGCACTTGCTATAGGCAGTTCTGCCTTTTGCCTCCCTCAATCATATAAAAAAAAAAAAAATACTTGCCGCTTTCTTTTCATGTAAACAAAAGCGCATACAACACAATTATTACAGCCAAAAACTGACCAAACATGAATATTTTGGTCTGATAGCTGTACTATGCAACCAAGAAACGATCAGTTGAGAGTTATTACTATAAAATTAAATGTTGACGATAGAATAATTCTGACTCCACCATCGAATGAAGCTGAAAAAAAAATACTTGTGATTTTATATAAAATGTTTTATTAGTTTCAAAACCATCTTGTAGTAAATTGCGGAAAATGCCGATTTGAAGTGGATAATATTACGAATATTCATTTTACACGATAGTCATTAAACAAAAAAAAAATGGGGGGGGGGGTTGTTATTGTACTATAAGCTTCCCTTCATCCCGAGGTGTAGCAAAGTACGGATGAGGCGATAATTTTTTGGTAAAAAGCGAGCGATAATAATTATGTTATCGGTGGCCTGTCACCGGGGATAGGCGATTTTTGGCGCAAATATTTTAATGGTCTTGGAGTTACTTAACTAAGTAAATGCCCGTGCGTGAGAAGGTTAATATTGTTTGTGTGCATTTATTTTTTTAATTTATCAGCAATTCTAAAGCATCCAATAGAATATGCGTGTTAACCCATTGTGTGCTACTAGTGTGAAAAAGCAGGATCAGATTATCTCGCATGCAAGGTAAAATTTCGTGTCTGATTTCTTGCCTATCCAAGTCCTATTCTCTCTATTTTTAATATTCACTTCACCAGCACAGAACCTATTCATCACGTCCATCACCTCACCTACTCAATCCTTCTCCTTAGCACCTCATTCCTCGCCTTCCTAGTTCCTCACTTCATCCTCCACTTACTCTTTTTATCATCCCACCCCTCATTCTTTCTCATCCCTTTCTCGTCCTCCATACTTCAAATTATTCCTCACTCTCTATCCATCACCTCCGACCCCTTTCCTTGGTGTATGAAAAAACAAAAAAACATAGACAAATGGAAAAGAGGGTAAACTGAAGGGGCTGTGAAAGGGTTGCTAATTTGAATGAAACAATAGAGGCTGAGGAAAATTGTAGCAGGAAAGTGAGGGTAAATCAGGGAGTGACAGACAGTTGTTATTGTGGAGTTAAAAGCAAGGGGACACTATAAAGGAAAGGATTGTGAGGCTTAGTTGGTGAGGGAAGAGGGAGGAGGTAGTATATTAAAAGTTATGTTGTATCTTATATATTAATAAAACGTGGAAATACAGTATGAAAAATAACCAAAATGCACAAAAGATGGGGTCGGATTATGAATACTTTGACAGTAACGACGAGTCATAAAATGTGCGGATATTTTGTATTATAGGAATAGAACAAAATGAATTGACATTGAAGAATGCTGAAACCCGTATAAAACACAATAGGGCTATGGATGGAGTGTCCACTTGAGTTCATTAATCACTTTAATTAGATGACGCCTTTATTATCTGTATTATACCTACCCTACGACGATTTTATGTAAATTAAAAAGGAGAGTTAGTAATAATCTCGTTTATTAATTTCACTCCCAACACCAAACACCTCCCAATGAAATGAATGAAAGCATGTGATGTAATCAAAATTTCGAAAGATTTTCTCTAGGCTGAATAAAATCGTCCGGCGGTTTCTAAAACAAAATATAAATGATGTAATATGAGATCAATGCTGAGTGAATAATAATTTTAAATACGTCCACTAAGTGAAAATATACATAATCTATTCTCACGCTGATCTTTTCCCTGGTAAATCGTTCGGACACTCACCTGCAAGCTCCTAGATCTCTCCTTCTATATGATCATTATATATTTACTTTGTCTTCTATTGGAAGCTATATGTGGCGCAATGGTAGCGCGTTCAACTCGCAATCAAGAGCTCCAGGATTCGATTCCTGGGCAGGGCAAGATACATGGACAAATCTCATTACACCCTATACCGCTGTTCGCCTAGCAGTAATTAGGAACCTGGTGTTAGTGGACAGTTGTGACGTCCCCTCTAGGAGAGTAAACTGTGGTAACGGAAATGAACACCGCGTCTAGGTACTGTTTCAGCCTATGCCCCTGAACCTTAACCCTTCCTCCCAAGGCTGTCTTAGCTAATGACGGTCGCCCCTACCCGGGCGATATGGCCGAAAAACGTCTAGGCCTAGGCTACCGTATTTATGTTTATTTTCACTGCTAGAACTTTCCCACTCATCTATAATCGTAGTGCGGTTTTCAATCTGTATTTTGGCATTTAGTAGAGCTCTGTAAGTCAACTGGTTCAGTTGTGATGACGATTTCAGTGGAGCCAATATTGCAGAGATGTTGCCAATATGGGGGCTTTTTAGACACTAATTTCGTCATGACGTCAGAACAATAACATTGAGGAGTCTTCTCCTTCTTGTTTTCGGAGGTGCGGTGACGAACGCTTGGGTTTGTTGACATAGGTCGTACGCACGGCGTTCGGACCAAGCTTAATTAGGCTATTAACCCGTACAGCCCCAGCGACGCGCCTGGCGCGTCGGCGATGTATGTAACGCACAGCCCCAGAGACGCGCCTGGCGCGTCACCCTAATTGCCCCTAATTGCGCCGACCGTAACCTCAGGTGTAGCCACGCAAGAGGGCTCAGATTTGTATGGGAACTGTGTACGTATCCCACGCAACCGTGCCGATGGTTGAAAACTCTCAAAGTCCACGTGCGTGCGCGTGAGCGCGCAATAACCTGGTTTTTTGGGGTAATTGCCTTCAATTTTTTACTCTTGTAAAATAAGTTTTCGGGGGCTCTGTAGGACCATTCTTTAAGCTTTTTGAGCGGTTTTTCGTGGTTTTTCCTTCATTCCTAACCCATTCGCTATTGTTTCTGGAATAAAACCATTTTTTGAAAACCGGCCGGGTTCTGGTGCGCAAACATTACAAAACTAGCCGGGGCTCCACGGGTTAAGCTCATGCCTTAGATAAGGCATACCGGGTAGCGGCCCTTCTTTCGTGCTGTCCTTACCTAAGGCAGCCCGGGTAGGAAGGGTTAAGGGAGCCCACCTCGCTTTTTTTCTTTTTCTCTCCCTTTCTCTTTGGCTTGTATCCATTCGGCCCCATTCAGCCTACTGTTTTAAGACGTTTACCCCCATGCAGGTGTCAATATTTTCCTGGCGAGCGGTAGCGAGCCAGCATATATATATTTTTGTCTTGACAGCAAGCTAAATTTGTACATTTTTCGATAGAAAAATTTCTCCGCCGAAGCCGGATTTCTCCATACAATGCTGGCTCGCTATCGCTCGCCAGGAAGATATCGACACCTGGATGGGGATAAACGTCATAAAACAGTCGGCTGAATGGGGCAGAATGGATACAAGCCAGGGAAAGAGAGAAAAGGAGGGACAGAAAAAAAGAATCGGTGATCCCCCTTAATGGAAGTGCAGAGGGAATGAACGGTAATTATCTAGTTGGAATCAAACTCAAAGGATAAGGATAATTAGTTTAATACATTTGTCCATGAAGAAAATTGACCTACTGTATTCTGACTGTTATGTGCCAAGTAAATATGTTGGTATTATCTTAAATAACTGGAAGTGTGTAACTCAGCAATATATATATATATATATATATATTATATGGAGGTTAAATCACAAATACGTGTCATCAAATTATGTAGTAAAACTTGCTAGGAAAATTGGAACAATGGTGTTCCATTGTTTCAATTTTCCTAGCGAGTTTATTATATATATATATATATATATATATATATATATATATATATATATATATATATATATACATATATACTGTATATGAGGTAGATGTAGTATGTGGCGAGATACTGACGCGGCGAGATACTGACGCACGGAGGTGAGGTAGTGATTGAATGGATTTAAAAAATGTGTAGAATGGAATGGGATTAAGCAAGAGGGCTTAGAATACGGGCATTCATATATACTTGTTCCCTAGTATAAAAGGAATAAAAAGAAGAAAAAGACAGGAGTGTGTGGTAACCACAGGGGGATATGACTCCTTTGCATAAAAGGGAAGATGCTTTGTAGGATACTGATTGGGAGTGTGAAATTGATAACCGAACAATTGGTAAGTGAGGAGCAGAGTGGGTTTAGAAAAGGAAGAGGATGTATAGATTTGTGGATGTATTCAAACAAAAAAGACATATTACTAAGCGTAGGACAGTCCTAAGTTTTGAGAATATCTCCTTACTTTGAAAATATTTGGGGGAGTTATTTATAAATTGTCCCAAGGCTTAGGACTGTCCTAAGTACTGGGTAAAGTTAGGATTATACAGTACAGTAGGTGTCCTAAGGAGTTACGACTATTGTTATGTGGTCATACAGCCGTACCTCGTCATTGTTTTATTTTGTTTTCCAAGTTAAGTTTATACAAATAGTGGAGCTAAGTTTAGATACGGGATTATCAGTAATTAGTTATAGCCTACCTGAGTTAGAATTAATACGACTCGACTGTAAACTAGATATAGCGATACGATATGGTAATTATGTAATTTATTTGTTCTTCATTACTGTTTATTGTTAATATAGAACCGTAAGATAGCATTGTTCATAAAACTATGATATGTTTTGCAATATAATTTCATTGGGGCGAGATTGTGTACGTCTATTCAAGTTGGAAAGATAAGAAATTATTATGCTAGAGTAATATTATGTTGGTTAGTTGATTTAGCATTGACATTAGTTTCACATATATATTTCAATAGGTAAATATTTAATACAATGGATGGAAGTGTCACTTACAGTAAACCTATAGTATTTTAATTAAGAAATGTAGCTCAAATGTGTCGATGTATTTTTGCAGACAAGAATATTTTCTACTACATTATCACTGGTTACATGTTGATGTTAGTTTTAAGATGACATAAACACAATCCATCTACATATAATAAGCCAATGTAATGTTCCAGTCCTAGGAACATTAATTATGTCATTTATTATAATAGTCGGTTTGTATAGACTGACTGACATGCAGGAGACTATAAACGGAACAAAAACGTTCCAGTTCTAGCTATTTGGACAGTATAAATTCGTCAACTATGAATGTATGTTGACAACATTGCGCTCAAATGTTACATAATATTACTAAACACCACTTTGTGTTCAGTTAATTATGGAAGAAAATAGGTTAAGAACCAGCACACTGGTAACACACCTCTTTTCAGCCTGGACCAACTAACCAGGGCTGTGGCTCTGTTTAAACGGGTAGGGTTTAGTTTATGGTCTAATGATTCATCCAGTAATTTTTTAGTTTTCTCGATAGACCTCCATCAAGCTTAAAAAAGCACCCCCTAGACCCCCCTTCAAGATAAATTTGTAATTTTTTTTTGTAGAAAATGTTCCCGGCCAAAGGCCGGTTCCTCCTTAAATTAAAGGCTCGCTATCACTTGCCAGAAGAAAATCGACACCTAAATGGCACGAAAGATCCTAAAAAGGTCTTAAAATCGCCAAACTAATGGGGCGAATTTCTTAAAATATCAAAACTAATAGGGCTAAAGATGAGGGAGAAGGAAGTCTAGAAAAACGACATATCTCTCCTTAAAAGGTTCTTGGGGCAGCACATGAGTCACTTTCAGCGTTGGCAAACCCTCTGTTTAGATCATGATTGCTGTTTTATGGCCAAATCAAACACCACAGTTCTTAACGAAATACAACCACACCTACTCGGCCTTATATAATAGCCACTGTCGCCTTAAAACCCCCGATGGCCAAAGTGATGTGACGGCACAGTATCAGTCCTGTATATAATAATGCTGATTGATTTAATTAACTTTTTTTCTTCTCGAAATCGTTGCTACTGAGCTACATTTGCACACACTAGGCCATGTGTATAGTGCTGCAGAGGAAGATAAC
>JBAKBP010039846.1:0-14376 GCA_037953745.1 Lithodes maja | reverse complement strand
CATCAATTATAACTCCATTAATGAGATCCATTATAGTAATACTGCTGTCTTTACTGTCACTGTAAAGGCAACAGCATATTTGTAACAGGATGATAACTAAAGTGAAGCTTACAAAGTGTGTGTGTATGTGTGTGTGTGTTGCGGGGGTATCAAAATAAAGTAGCTAAATAGACTGAATGAAAGCTGAAGACTGTGTGAATAATGATAGTTTGTTCTTATTACAGTATGTAGGGTTTGATGAGATAGTGTCTGGAATTTGAAGGTTGGTTACATATATACAAATATGTATAAACAAACAAAATTAATTCTCCACCCGAAGTACGGTAGCATTCTCCCGTCCTAGGAGGTTCACAGTCTATATTATTGATCACTTGAAAACCATTTTAGCTGCTAATCCTTTCATTTTATATAGGGTAAAAGTTATATTTTGTTACTTAATTTAAAGTAGCTATACTTATTTATGCTATTGACTGGGATGCTTGTAAAATTATATATAAATGTAACCTGTTATATTTAATTTTCTATTAACTTTTGTAATGCCCTCGCAAAAATCCCGCAACCCAAATACTCTGCTACCCGAGTTGACGTTTGGGATAGTGTAAAATAATCATGATGGCGAAGCCTAAGAAACCCATCACGTGATAATATCCACGAGACTATCAACTTGGTTCTTTCAAGGAGAACTAAGGTAACTATCCTATTAACGTCTGCGGTGGCAGAGTGGGTTAGCACGCGGACCTGGGGTGACCGGACCTACTGAGGTCACTAACCAGGGTTCGAATCCCCGCGCCGGCTGGGGAGTTTTCGGGAGGATTAAATTCCCTTTGTATAGCCAGCATAACACTGGTGGCAGTCAGGGTACGTGATCTGGTAGCTAGATAGAGCACCCATCACGAGAACCTGCGCCAGGCATCTCAAAGCCTGGGACTATTGAGATTGCTGGGGTAATATGGCTAAACACTTCACGACCTTTAAATTAGGCTAGGGTCTAGCCTTGTCAAAGAAGGATGTAGTGCAATACCCTCGCAAAAATCCCACCGCTGCCACCAATGAAATGCCTGGTGAACGAAGGGAATTTGACCCTCCCGAAAACTCCCCAGCCGGCGCAGGGATTTGTAATGCCCTCGCAAAAATCCCGCAACTCAAATACTCTGCTACCCGAGTTGACGTTTGGGATAGTGTAAAACAGTCATGATGGCGAAGTCTAAGAAACCCATCACGTGATTATATCCACGAGACTATCAACCTGGTTCTTTCAAGGAAAACTAAGGTTACTATCCTATTAACGTCCGCAGTGACAGAGTGGGTTAGCGCGCGAACCTCGGGTGACCGGACCTACTGAGGTCACTAACCAGGGTTCGAATCCCCGCGCCGGCTGGGGAGTTTTCGGGAGGGTTAAATTCCTTTCGTTCACCCAGCATTTCATTAGTGGCAGTCACTGAACGTGATCTGGTAGCTATATAGTGCACCCATCACGAGAACCCGCGCCAGGCTGATAATCTCATGGATATCATCACGTGATGGGTTTCTTAGACTTTGCCATCATGACTAATTTACACTATCCCAAACGTCAACTCGGGTAGCAGAGTATTTGTGTTGCGGGATTTTTGCGAGGGCATTACATCTTTGTTTTGCTTCTTCACCTATTCACTTACTCTTTACCACACACAGTATGTTCCATCATTGTCACTTGCTTTATCGCCCTCCATACCGCTCCACATAGCTAAGCTGCTTCACTCTGTCCATTTATCTTTCTTCCCTGGCTTTTATTTCTGTCTCTAGCTCACATATAATCCTGCTCGACTCACTTTTTGTTTCTCTTCATCTTTTATACAGTGTATGCGTCCCATGACATCTATTTTCTTCAAGCCGTTCTTTCCGTAGAAAATTTTCCTTGTGCCTCCCTTCACTGGACGTATGGAACTAAATTTTGCGACCTGCAGAGTGGCTCAGTATAAAAACGTTTTTTTTTCTTTGTTTACCAAGCGATATCTCTCTTTCTCTCTCTCTCTCTATCTCTCAAAAAAAAAAAATCTTGATATATATATATATATATATATATATATATATATATATATATATATACTCTATATATATCAAGATTTTTTTTTTTTGAGAGATAGAGAGAGAGAGAGAGAGTGAGAGTTCAACGACTGTAACCACCAGTGAGTCAAACCAGGGTAAACATTGAAGTAACCAATCATGACACACACAATGTTACCTGGCAAAGGAGTCTTTCCTCGCTGGAGGCTTTTGCAAGGATCTATAGCAAAACTCTATTTATCTTCTTGCCACAAGCGGTTCAGAATATTATGCACAAACATTTATGAGAAGGAAAACAATAATGTTCTTCCTGCAGAGGGAAGGCAGAAAGGAAAGTATACCGGTGCCTTCTGGTTGCGGGGACAACAACAGTTTAATGGTAGTTCTTGTTCTTTTGGCGCTATGGAGCAGGTCATGGCAGTAGAAGAGACCGCAGAGGAATTTTTTTCAACTTCAGGGGAACAGCATATTACGGGTTTTTTTCGTATCTAAATTATTATCTATAATCACTCGTTTATGCAGTGAGTTGAAGGGAAAATATGCTTTAACCCGCGCAGTACCAGTTCTTTGCATTATGTGTTGGCTATTATTAGACAATGTTATTCAGCTTAGGAAGGACGTTTACCCATTTAAAGGCTACAGACTATTTCAATTAATCCTTTTAGCTACCATACATGCTTCCGAAACTTCATAAAATCGTATAAATGTAGCTGAAATTAAATATAAATTTCGTCACCTATACTGCAAGGGTTAATGAAATAAGAATGTTACTTTCAAAACCAGGGAGGTATTACTGTGAACATGCTACGAAGTATTATCTAAAATGTAGTTATACATTTCTTGTGTCACTCCAATTCCTACTGCACTCTTTCCCATTATCAGAAGAGCCCTCCAACTTCCCCCTTAAGGTTGGTCTCCAGGCAGTGATGAATTAGACCATCATATAATCGTTAATTAAACCCTCTTGTAGTGTTGTGTGGGTGTAAGGACTATAATCATAACACATATCACCAGGACCCACCGGGGCAAGTCTTACCCAACACCAATTGAGATATTGAGATAATAATGGTAGTCATATAATATACTCATTATTTACCTGTGTACACTCGGATGCCATAGTCTCTAACCCACTTATAAGAATTCGTGAACCCCTCTGTTTTTCTATATGCAATTACAACTATCTGGTTTGATTTTCTGATATAGCTTACTTTTAAAAAATAGTGTGCAATATATAGTTATGTAGTTGATTTATAGACAGTTATATTCATAAATTCGTTTCCAAAGATATATTTCCATTATTAGAAATAGGTGAAGTCCACGAATAATTATGAGTGTGCTAGAGACTATGGCATCCGAGTGTACCGCGGGCGAGCACAGGGTAAGGGGATAATTCCTGCCCGGGTGTCATTGTGTCAGTCTAGGGGCGCGTTCAAGAGCAAGACTTCAGACGCTACAGTTTCCGTAGCGCGAATTGGGCCCCATTGAACGATTTCGAAGCCTCTTCCGCACTACGTAAACATACAGGGTGGTTGCCATCGTTACGTTTATACCAGCGTCTTCTTTTGACGCTCTAAACAACGACAATGACCGTTCTTTACATCTAATCAACTGCTAGGATATTTATCCTGTAATATCCATAAGTAATTAGGCCTAAAGCATGCTAGGCTATTAAATTATAGCGTCTCATTGGCCTAAAATACATATTAATATTTATTAGTAACCATATTTTTGTTTATTACTTTCTACAATAAAGTATATATGAAAGAAAGCAAATTCGCTCATAAAATTTGTCATATGTTATTTTCGTCCGCCACTTCAATACATGCGGATCCTCTACGCCTCCTATCGAAACATAAAGCTGTATATTTGTATCAATATTTTTATCGAAAATTTAATCTAATTGTTTTAAAGTAAATAATAACACATACTAATATGAATATTCGATATTTGTAAGTTATTTGATGCGCATAATTATAGTCGAGAGTAATTCGTCTGCTAGCGCTAAAGACTAATTCTAAAGATGTATTGTCTGTGAGCCTCACGGCGTCACTCCTCCAAAGGCTGTGCGCTGAATGAGCGACCGTAAGCGACCGTATGCGCGCACAACGTCGTTCAGTAACGCTGTAGTGCCAACCGGTCGCTAAAATTAGTGCTCCTGAACGCCCTCTAGTAGTTTGATCGCAAAATATCTGGAAAATTAATTATTGGATGTAGATCATGACTGTCTGCTTAGTAGGATTATTTATTCCTCCACAAAAGTTTGTTTAAGCTAGAATGATCTCACCCCTTCTCACTCCATAATATGTACTCCCATGAACAGAGCACATTCTGATAGGTTGATATATCCCAATCATCCAGACTCGCTCATAAATAAAGCACTCACATGTTTCATGGGATGCAATGTATCCTATCTATCTATCTATTGCCCGACGCCGTGATCCCCGAAGGGGTGGCCACAAACGAACCGCCTCCATGCACCTGTCCTCAGTCAGTCGACGCCCCTCCCCCCAACCAGCACCGCCTTCGTTCATATACTTCCTCACTCCATCCTTCCACCTCTCCTTCGGTCTACCTCTCCCTCTCTGTCCCTCCACCTCGCTCTCGTACACCCTCTTAGTCATTCTCTCGCTTTCCATACGTTCCATATGGCCGAACCATCTCAAGTTGTTCCTTTTCACACTTTCCAGCACATCTACCTCCACACCACACCTCCTTCTTACTTCTTCATTAGTCTGTCTATCCCTCCATGTAACTCCGCATGCACGTCTTAAGTAATTCATTTCCACTGCTCTCACTCTTGGTCGGAGTCTCTCAACCAACGTCCATGCTTCACTTCCGTAAGTCAGTGTCGGGATTACCAAACTGTCATGCAAGGACTTCTTCACTTCCATACTGACCACCCTATTTCTTGTTATTGCTTTCAGCATTCCTAAATCCCTCTTCCCCTGTTGTACCCTCTCTCGCACTTCTTCATCCATAGTCCCATCTTTACTCAACACACTGCCCAGATACTTAAAAGAGCTAACGATCTCCATAGCCTGACCGTTCAGCTTCACCTCACACTCTGTGACTTCACCCGTTTCGAAGACCATAACCTTGCTCTTCCCCGCATTTACCTTCAAATCCCGTTTTTCGCACACTGTTCCAAATTCATTTACCAGACCCTGCAACTCCCATTCATTATCACTCATCAGAACTGTATCATCCGGAAACAGCAGTATAGGTAGCTTCCACTCATTTCCCTCCCTTTTCAGCGATACACCAACATCCACTGCTTTTGATAGTATTTCTTTCATGACTCCATCCATATATACAGTAAACAACCACGGGGACATCACACACCCCTGTTTCAAACCAACATTCAGGTCAAAGAACTCGCTCTGCTCACTCTCCACACGTACTGCCGCCTTTGCACCCTCATGCATGCTCTTCACTGCTTTCAGCAACTTGCCATCTACTCCGTATATTCTAAGTACTTTCCACAAACCTTCTCTATCCACTCTGTCATAGGCCTTCTCCAAGTCCATAAAGGCAACATACACCTTTTGTTTCTTCTCCAGATATTTCTCCACAACACAATTCAGGGTAAAAATCTGATCTACACATCCTATTCCATTCCTAAAACCTCCCTGCTCGTCACCTATCCATTTCTCCGTTCTCACTCTCACTCTCTCAATCACTACCCGACTGTATACCTTCCCTACTACGCTTAGAAGACATATTCCTCGGTGGTTACCACACACTCCTCTTACCCCTTTGCCCTTATATAGGGGGACTATTATGCCAGTCTTCCAGTCATCGTGTGCACTCCCCTTCTCCCATGCTAGTTTGCACATTTTCCATACCCATTCGATCACTATCTCACCACCATACCTCAACATTTCCCCACACACTCCATCTGTTCCCCAACTTCACTCTTCTCATGGCTTCCCACACTTCTGACCTCCTGATCCCCACCTCCTCCTCCACTACTTCTCTTCGTCTCCCTCCCATACCATATCCAACTATGTTTGCTGGCTCTTCATTCCTTACATTTAGCAACTTATTGAAGTACTCCCTCCATCTTTCGACTCTCTTGCTTCTCGGCTAGCATTCTTCCATTCTTATCTTTCACACCCTTACTGTTTCCCTTGCTACCTTCCCTAACTTTCTTGACTTCTTTCCAGAACAGTTTCTTACTCTCCCTCCATTTTACACTCAGATTCCTTCCAAATTCCTCATCTACTCTTCTCTTACTTTCTTTCACTACTCTCTTCACCACCCTCTTACTCTCCACGTACCTCGCTCGTTTCTGTCTCGAAATCTTCATTCCTCCAAGTGAGATATAGGCCTATCCCGATTATGTAAATAATAAGGTTGTCTTAGGATTTATGAAGCAAATAAGTAGTGGTGTAAGAGCCTAAATTCAACTTTTAAGGCCCCAGGTTTGGTCCCTGGTTAGTTATGGTAACATTTCTGCATTAACAAACTTGTTCTTGTCTTCTTGTGTCATTAAAACATATCAATATCCCCTAATATGAGTAAGAATAACATACATTGATACACATGTCGAGTTACTTTACCCAAGAGGAGAGGATATATAAAGGTATTGAAGTATATCTGGCCTAAGCCTAAAATATCGGCTTGGGCAGTAATATGTTTATCTATTTAAATAGTTGTATTGAACTTAGTCTATCTATCTATCTATCTATATGCTCAGGCCCAATCCCCATTTTGGGGGTAGCCGACTCAAGACAGAGCAAGAACAGGGAAACACAAAAACAACATAAAACAAAAAATAAACACAGATAAAAAACACAAACTCACACACATCCAGGTCACCCAGGAGAAGACCCAGAGACCAGGGTTACCAAGGTCGCTCCAGCACTCCCCCAGCCCCTGACTTAGTAAAGTTAGGATAATCATATTCCAGGACCATAAACTAAACTATTATTGTATAGAATCAACACATAATTTTAATGTTCATCCTTGAGAAGAGAAGACGCTGTAAAAATGGAAAATAGACAGAAAAGTACGTTGCCGCTTCTTTCATATGTAAAGTTCTGCACATTAACACAATGCATCTCTCTAGAAAAATGTGAACGACAATTTCGTAAGGCTCCAGGATTTCTCTCGACCCTTTTAAGGGTAATTTGCAGCAGATATTTTATTAAGAGAACAACTTTACGTCAGTGTCACACATTCTAGGGTTGTCAGATAATCATGATTGCGGAATATTATGATATTTATAATTGCATAAAGGGCTGAAAAATTCCAAAATATGTATCTGTTTTATTATTGTGTGTTTAAAATCTGAATTATATGAACAACCTCTGATTACATACAACACTCATATATCGATGTTATACACTTTCACTTGTGCATCATACTATGCATTCACACACACACACACACGGTCACGGTGGCCAAGCGCGCTTAGTACAGTGTATTGGGAGCGCTAGCTCATGTGTTGGGGATTCGATCCCACGCGCCGGCAGGGGAAGTTCTCTCAAAAACTTTCCCTGGCCGTGAAGGCAAGGTCTGGACGGACCGCCTCGGGGGGCCAACTAAGTCTCCTGCCCATGTCCTACTCCCTCGGGAGTATGTAGGCGCTCTCGTTAGCAGCCAGGATCAGCCTGTTGATCCCTTAGGATAAGATCTAGGTTAAGTCTGTATTTTCAGCCCCATTGGCTGCCGGCTTGAAATAAACCGATTATTATTATTATTATTATTATTATTATTATTACACACTAGGGAACTTGTAGTAAGATACACTTCATATGTGTTTCCTTTAGAAGACTTTTACATTTCGCAACTGTTAAACGGGTTGATATTGTTTAGTTTTTTGATGGCGTATAATTGAGATATAAATACTAACTATAGTATATCCTATACCAGTATTACCTAATGTATATTATGGGTATGGATATACTTATGTGTAAAGAGAGGCTAATGACAAATGGCACCATATTAACGGAATGAATGTGTCACTCTTTCATATGTCACTCTTTCAACTTTTGGGGGGACACTTGTTACAGATAGTTTTGCCTTTTATCTCCTTCATAAAAGTAGCATTAAAAAAAAAAAAAAAAAAAAAATAAATCTGTTAACACTCACCCTTTACTGATCCACCTTATACCTGACTAAGGGAAGACCTTACACGGCCGTCATTGTCCCCGACCATTGAGTTCCACGCCTCGAGGGAAGCCACGGACCCAAAATACCAGGTAGTTGCGGTGAAATTAATAACAAATAGATTATCAGTATGTTCAGGGATATTTCGTAGCGAGGCCGTTCTATATGATATGTGCCCCATGAACATTCTTTCCTCTCACTTAAACATTAGGTTACCATAGTGCGGTGGGAATATGAACATGATTAGATTAATATCCAGTATTCGAGAATGGATAATAAGTCGTAGGCGTGTGCATAAACCTTTAACCGACTTGATGGTGCAATGGTTAAGGTGTCTAAAAATATGCGTGTGATATCCCGGGTTCGAATCCTGGTGGACCACATACAGTATATGCTTTCATTAATTTAATTGGAGGTTTTTGGTGTTGTGGTGAAATTAATAAAAAATAGATAAATAGGAGGATAAAGTGATGTGTATGATATGCTGTATATGTGGCCATGGTGTACATTAACGGAGGGACATATGGTAACTATATGTGGAGAGAGAGAGAGAGAGTGAGCGAAGAGGGTGAGCGATACAGGAGGAAGGAGGAAAGTCGAAATATAAATAATACATTATAATTATGTAGATGGGGGAGAAAGAAAATGTGGAATCCTGTCAAGCAGCAGAGAAATATCACTGATTAGATTACGATCCCGTTACCAAGGTGATGAATATAAGCATGGAGAGAGATGGAAGGGAAGAGGGAGAAGGGAGATGATAGATGGAGGAAGAGAGTTATTATGCCCCTTTCCCACTGATGTGATTTCATACGATTTTCTTCGTCACCGAGGACGTAGTTTTGTCAATTCGCAACGAATTTGTGCGACGTCAACAATTTTGACCGTTAAAAACCGTTGACAAGTTTACACTTGGCGACGATGTCGCCGATGGATACGACATAATCTGCGACATTATGGGACGTCCTCGGCAAACTGAGCGATGGTTCGCCGATGACCACGGCGAGAACTGTCACATTTGAATAAAATATTGCGAAATAATGCGAAGGATGAACGAATCCTCGGCGTGTGTTCTGCGACGTCTTCGGCGAATTAAGCGATGGTTCGGCGGATACCTCGGCGAGTTATCCGAAAACTTTTTGCATATATTTCATGGCACAAACATAAGAACATAAGAAAACGGGAGTCTGCAGAAAGCCGATCAGCCCACACTAGGCAGATCCCTGTCACACCCAACCCCAATTACAAGGCCTAATTATAGACCTAACTCACTAATGCCTTGAGGACTGACCTCACCAAATCGGTCAGAGATCAACACAAGATTACGGGGTCTGCAGAGCACCGATTGGCCCATACCAAGCGGATCCCCCCTAATACCCAACCCATCTCGTCGAAAATGTACAAATTTATCTTGAAGGGGGGTCTAGAATTTGTTGTTTTAAGTTTGATGGAGGTCTAGTGAGGAAACTAAGAAATAAAGGAATGAATGACCAAACAAACGGACGGTCAGTTTCCCCTTAAGGGCGATGGGCGTAATATTTGCTCATTTATATATTTGTTTGTGATTTACTTAGTTTCATCCCTAGACCTCCATCAAGCATATAAAGCACCCCCCAACACCCTCCTTCAAAATCAATTTGTACATTTTTCGATAGAAAAATATCCTGGCCGAAGGCCGGTTCCTCAAAAAGTACAGGCTCGCTATCTCTAGCCAGGAAAAACTCGACGCCTAAATGACACGAAAAGTCTTAATATTGACAGCAAAATGGGGTGAAATGTCCTAAAATCGCCACACTAATGGGCCGAACGTCATAAAATATGAAAACTAATGGGGTTAACCATGAGGAAGAAAGGGGACCAGAAAAACGACCCATATCCTCTTAATTCGGAGATTGGCAATGTCCTTGCAGTATGTTTACGAATTACGGCTTAATTGAACCCACCTCGCTTTTTTTGTTTTCTCTTTCTCTCCCTCTCTCTTTGCCTTGTATCCATTCGGCCCCATTCAGCCTACTATTTTAAGACGTTTACCCCCATCCAGGTATCAATATTTTCTTGGTGAGCGGTAGCGAGCCAACTTATATATATTTTTGTTTTGAGAGCAAGCTAAATTTGTAAATTTTTCGATAGAAAAATGTCTCTGGCGAAGCCGATGCTGGCTCGCTATCGCTCGCCAGGAAGATATCGATGCTTGGATGGGGATAAACGTCTTAAAATAGTTGGCTGAATGGGGCCGAATGAATACAAGCCAGAGAAAGAGAGAAAAGGAGAGAAAGAGAAAAAAAAACCAGGTGAACCCCCTTACGAGAGGTGCATAGAAAAAAGGGTTAACAGGTTCACTATAGGCCTAATCCTTTTTTTTTACCCAACTCGCCGAAGGTGCTCTTTGGCCTCGGCGAGGTGTTTTCCGAGCATTCATCTACGTCGCACAGCCCTTCGCACGCCTCTGCGAAGTATACCCGTGGCGGGTATACTCTCGGCGACGCTTTTTTTTTCGTGCGACACCCTCGTCGATGTCTCGCCGATGTCGCCGAGGATCTCCGAGGGCCTCGCCGATCCCTCGGCAATGTTCGACGGTGCTTGCGAGGGTTCGGACCCCTCGCAAGTCCTCGTCCCAAATTTTGAACAATCCGAACATTTGCGATGACCCTTGCGAGGCCTTGCGAGGCCTTGCGAGTCAAACGATTATCATGCGAGGGTTCAAGATTTTGTTGCGACATGTCACGAATGTGCCCATTTTTTGGTGTCGGCGATGAAAATCGTATGAAATCGTAACAGTGGGAAAGGGGCATAGAAGTGTGACAGGTGAGGGCTTGGTGGCCGAGTGGTTAGCATGATCTCAACATTGGCACGGTGAAAGTCGGCCTGTAGACTGGTGAAGGTTCGAGACTGCTTTGGAGCTATATCCTGTTCCAAATAGGTAGTCCAGAAATTGTGAACACTAACCTCTGTAACTCAAAAAGGGCTAGAACAAATAGGCTGTTATATCTACACCTATTCCCTGACTGACCCTTCCCAAATGGTAGGCATATTATCTCGATTACTCAAGTCGTTTGTGAGTTGTAGAGGCTAATGTTCAAGAGTTTTGGACCACTTATTTGGAACAGAGTATAGCCGAATTTGTGAGGGTAGGTGCTCACATGTTATCGATGGATTTACAACAAAAACTAACAACCTAAACCATATCCTACCACTAATACTGTCTTCTGTACTTTTATCTCATGTACCTTGATTCTGTCTAAACTGTTCAGTGACTCCAATACATCCACAACTTGTGCTCTTATGACTCTGGCTTACAGGTTCGAATCCCGGTGGATCACATAATTTATATGCTTTCATTAATTTAATTGGAGGTGTTTGGTGTTGGGGTGAAATTAATAAAATATAGATTAACATTTTGGTATTTGAAGATGCCCTTTTCGCTATATTCTGGCTAATATTACGAAATGTTACTCAGTTTGGCAAGGCCCTCTAGGATTGAAAAGGTTACAGTCTATCTCAATAACCTTCTGACTCCCACAATCCCTTCCATAACTAAATACTATTGTCTACTAGTCTCCATAATCAAAGGTAAAACGGCACCCTCGTCATATCAGATCCGGAAAAGGTTAATACATTCCTCAGCAACAAGGTAACATAAAGAGAAGAACTGTTAAAGAAGATGGACCGGAGAGAGACGGAGTGGACCTTTAAGGTACAATAAATAGTGTGTACCGGTATGATATAAACTAAAGACGAAGCAGGAACAGAGAGGAAGCTTAAAGACGAGAGAGTAGAGAGGAAGAGTGAATGATGACTCACAGGTATCCACAATACACGACTGTATATCAGATTAAAGGATACAAAATGTGATTGAAGACAATGTTTTGACAATGAGTACATTCTTGTGACCAAAGCATATTATTTGTTTAATTAATACAGATGATTATGAAACATTATTATGACAAAAAAATGCTCTTATTATTCACATGCTGTTTGCATCATAAAAATGCATATACTGCACATCACTGCTATGCCACTTTTAAGATGAATATAATTGCGTTCGGAGAAGATTCATATAATCATGTTCTCTCTTTTGGTTCAGTTAAGGGGAGGTTTTTAGTTGATTCCCTAGACTTCCATCAAGCTTAAAATTATTCCCCCTAGACCCCCTTTCAAGATAAATTTGTACATTTTTCGGTAGAAAAATTTCCCGGCCGAAGGCTGGTTCCCCTTAAATTACAGGCTCGCTATCGCTCGCCAGGGAAAAATCGACACCTAAATGGCACGAATGGTCTTAAAATTGACAGAAATGGGGCGAGGGTTCTTAAAATCGCCAAACTAATGGGGCGAACGTCTTAAAATCTCAAAAGCAATGGGGCTAAACATGAGGGAGAAAGGGGTCTAGAAAAAATGCCTCCAGGTGGAAATCTCCCCTTAAGTGAACACTGATATTTATATAATTTTAATTTCAAATAATAATTTTCAAATATAAATACTACCCTCTACACGATGCATAAAACCAAATGTTCTGATTGGTCGTGCCTTCAGTGCAGAGAAAGTGGTCCCGGGCCTTACGAATTAGAACTTTAAAGGTTTCTTTTCGGGCTCTGTCTCGAGTCGGCCACCCCCAGCAATTGGATAATGTGCTGAAGTATATGCATGCATACATACAAACAGACGAGAGAACACCGTCCGAGGGAATCCGAAGCAAAGGGGAAAGGAGCTGAGTTGGGGTGTAGAGAGAGAGAGAGAGAGAGAGAGAGACAAATTGATGGACCAATATCAGTTGGAGGTGTAACCTATACCACTTTAGAACTGAACACTGCATCAGAACATACTAACTCTATTCCCTCCGCTTGACGACCATCGCGGGAAGTGAGACTTTCTCCAGAGTCCCATTATAAAATGATTACCTGAATTCTATCTATCTGTCTATCTATATGCTCAGGCCCAATCCCCATTTTGGGGGTAGCCGACTCAAGACAGAGCAAGAACAGGGAAAACACAAAAACAACATAAAACAAAAAATAAACACAGATAAAAAACACAAACTCACACACATCCAGGTCACCCAGGAGAAGACCCAGAGACCAGGGTTACCAAGGTCGCTCCAGCACTCCCCCAGCCCCTGACCACCCGGAGAGGTTCCGATCTCGGCAGGCAGACATGCAGCGGAGCCAAAGCCACAAGCCCTCCCACCACACTTTCAGGCACACCCTTCATATTAATCGTCCCCCCGGGCCAGGCGCCTGATGGACTATTATCTAGTCGAACTTGCGCCCGACCCCTTACTCCAAATGACCACGTGTTCACTCAACTATTCACAAGCATTTTCCATTCACTCCTGTCCACCACCACTTCCCCTGCCTGATCTATAGTCATTCCTCTATCATCCAAAGCCTTTCTTACACAGTCTCTCCATCTCAATGGGGGTCTTCCTGCCCTTCTATCTCCCCTTGTACCTGACTCACATATTCTCTTTGTAAGCCTTTCATCTCCCATTCGTTCAACATGACCATACCAGCTCAGCACCCTTCTGTCCACTCTGGCTGACAAATGTTCCTGCTGCCCCACTCTCCTACGTATCTCTTCATTCCTCAATCTGTCTCTACGAGTAACTCCACACATACTCCTCAAGCAGCTCATCTCCATCACATCCAGCCCTCTTTTCTCCTTTTTCTTCAGAGTCCATGTCTCAGCCCCATACATCACTGTTGGCACAACAATTCCTTGATACAGTGCACTTTTTACTTTCACTCCGAGATTTCTCGTCTTCCACATACTTCCCATTGCTCCGAAAACCTTCCTTCCTTCACACACTCTCTGTTTTACCTCCATTTCCATACCTCCACTCCTGCTTATCGTTCCTCCTAGATATTTAAAACACTCTACTTGTTCCAATATTTCCCCATCCAGCCTCACATCTAGATTCACCCTATCCTCTCCCCTATTACACACCATTACTTTACTTTTATTGACGTTCACCTTCAGTTTCCTCCTTCCACAAACCACACCAAACTCTTTGACTACCCGCTGCAGTTTCTCATCAGAATCCGCCACCAATGCTGTGTCATCAGCGAACAGCAACTGATTCAACTCCCAATCTCTACCATTCTTTCCTACTAAACCCAATCCTCTTCCCATAGTTCTCCTTTTCACCTCCCTCACCACACCATCCATAAACATATTAAACAGCCATGGTGACATTACACAACCCTGTCGCAAACCTACCTTTAC
>JBAKBP010039845.1:0-14376 GCA_037953745.1 Lithodes maja | reverse complement strand
GATGTACTATAGTCTATTACTGTGTCTAGAGGAGTAAACCTTATACATATCCTTACTGCTAACCTAGGAGTAAAGTGGATGTACTATAGTCTATTACTGTGTCTAGAGGAGTAAACCTTATACATATCCTTACTGCTAACCTAGGAGTAAAGTGGATGTACTATAGTCTATTACTGTGTCTAGGGCAGTAAACCTTATACATATCCTTACTGCTAACCTAGGAGTAAAGTGGATGTACTATAGTCTATTACTGTGTCTAGAGGAGTAAACCTTATACATATCCTTACTGCTAACCTAGGAGTAAAGTGGATGTACTATAGTCTATTACTGTGTCTAGGGCAGTAAACCTTATACATATCCTTACTGCTAACCTAGGAGTAAAGTGGATGTACTATAGTCTATTACTGTGTCTAGAGGAGTAAACCTTATACATATCCTTACTGCTAACCTAGGAGTAAAGTGGATGTACTATAGTCTATTACTGTGTCTAGGGCAGTAAACCTTATACATATCCTTACTGCTAACCTAGGAGTAAAGTGGATGTACTATAGTCTATTACTGTGTCTAGAGGAGTAAACCTTATACATATCCTTACTGCTAACCTAGGAGTAAAGTGGATGTACTATAGTCTATTACTGTGTCTAGGGCAGTAAACCTTATACAGATCCTTACTGCTAACCTAGGAGTAAAGTGGATGTACTATAGTCTATTACTGTGTCGAGGGCAGTAAACCTTATACATATCCTTACTGCTAACCTAGGAGTAAAGTGGATGTACTATAGTCTATTACTGTAAGTAGGCGATAAATAATTACCTCTATCCTCTGTAACTCAAAAAGGGCTACAGCAAATTGGATGTAAATTTCCACATCTATTCCTTGACTGACTATTCCCAAATGGTAGAAATATTAGCTCTATTACTCTAGTCGTTTTTTAGTTACAGAGGTTAGAGGTTATGATTTTTCTCCTACTTACAGCGAACAGACTATAGCCGCACACCACTGTTGAAAAATAGTGATACAAATATACATAGAGGGCCCTGAGTTGAGTGGTCAATCCTGTAAGTCCTTGAATAAACTGGCACGGGTTGTTCTCACAGGGGACGTTGGCCCATTAATTTGTTGATTTTAAGACCTTTCGCCTCATTTCGTTGTCAATATTTAGACCTTTCGTGCTATTTAGTGTCAATTTTTTTTTTGTGTATGGCCACCCTCATATAAGGGAGTAAGGTGTCCGGCAATTAATAAATAAATAAAGAGAGAGAGAGAGAGAGCGAGGGAGTACAAAGGAGTACAAAGTACAAAGGAAATCAAGCAACAATAGGTCTAGTGACCCTTCTAGGCTGCTTGTCCTCCAAAACACTGAGGATCAAGTGTCCAAACAGTGGTTTAGAGTGGGTAAGGGAACATTGGAAAGGGAACTACTGCCCTGGAACTAATGTCCGTGGCAGGATTAGGAAGTTAGTAGGGGACAGATGGGTAGGTAACTGATGGGAGGATAAAATAAAGTTATTAATTTACAAACGCAGTCAGTCGCGGGTTTGATGCGAGACATTTGTCTAGGCGAAGTTTAAATGAATCAACGGTGCTGCAGTCTATGACATCTCGGGGAAGCCCATTCCATAAGTTGACAACTCGATTGAAGAAGAAATTCTTAGCTTCGTGTGAGTTAAAAGATTTACCAATAATTTTGCAACCGTTTCCCCGAGTGTAATTAGATTGGTCGATAGTGAAGTACTTACTACAGTTCATATTGTCGATGCCTTTGATAATTTTGAACACTTGCATTAAGTCGCCTCTTAATCTCCGCTCGGTTAAAGGAAATAGATTTAATTCTCTAAGACGCTCCTCGTATGGTTTGTTCTTTAGGCTAGGTATAATTTTGGTAACTCTACGTTGAACTCGTTCTAGCTTGTCTATATCTTTTTGGTAATAAGGGCACCAGGATTGAACGCAGTATTCAAGAAGAGGGCGGACTAAGGAATTGTAAAGGGTTAGGATAACGTCTTTGGATTTATGCTCAAATGAGAGGGAGGGAGGGAGATAGATAGATAGATAGATTGATAGATAGATAGAGAGAAAGAGAGAGATTAGCGATAGAGAGAGAGAGAGAGAGAGAGTGAGATTAGAGAGAGATAGAGAGATAGATAGATAGATAGACTGTACAGTTGGCCATTTTTTTTTTTTTTTTAAAGAGACAATGAACGGAGGAAGGAGAAACACAGATAAAACAAAAAGGTCCATGTGCCTAAAGGCATCCTCCATTCATAAAATGTTTGTAACAACTGGATTTAAACTTTTGTAGATTGTAAGTTTGTGGAAAGCAATTCGAGGGAAGTGAATTCCAAAGAGTAGTAGTTCTAGGGATAAATTAATTTTGATAAGCAGAAGTTCTGCATTGTGGAGGAGAAAGTGTAAATTCATGGGCGCTCTCAGCTGCCCTAGTTCTACGGGGAAAGATGTGGAGAGGCGGCACAATTGAAGCAAGTTCCTCGGAACAATTGCTGTGAAAATATCTGTAGAATAATGCAAGGGATGCAACGTTTCTTCGTATGGATAATGTAGGAAGGTCCTGTGTGATTGCAGGGTTATTGATTAATCTAATAGCTTTATTTTGAATTTTGTCCAACTGCCTCAATGCAACCACACAACTTCCGCTCCACAGAGGTAAACAGTAATCCATCTGAGAACGCACATGACTTTTATATACTACGGCCAACTGCTCGTCAGTGAAGAATTCTCGAACTCTGTACAGGAGTCCCAGTTTTTTAGAGGCATTCTTAGCAATGATTCTAACATAATGTGTCCAGCTCAAGTTAGTAGTTAATGTTACACCGAGAATGTCAATACTAGGGGAAGTGGGAATATTTACATCATTAAAATATATATGGGAGTCAGTGAGATTCTGTCGGTTAGAAAATTGAATGTACTTGGTTTTCTGTGCATTAAAGGAAACTAGATTCTTTTGTCCCCATTCATTAATTCTAGAAAGGTCCTGGTTCAGAGAAATTGCAGTGTTTATTTTTGAATTTATAAGATCGGGTTGGGTGAAAGAATTGGTAAATGTGAAGGAACTGGATTGTTGAGTCATCTGCATAGGAATGTATTGGATTATGAGTGGTAGATATGAGATCATTGATATGAATGAGGAACAGAGTTGGGGCCAAAACTGATCCCTGGGGAACACCAGCATTTATTGAGTGAAATTGAGAATAAAGTCCATCTACCATTACACATATTTTTCTGTTATGAAGATAAGAAGAAATTAGTGGAACTAATGATGCAAGGCCATAGTGTGACATCTTCGACAATAAGGATTGATGCCAGACTATCAACTGCCTTTGATATATCCAGTGCTATTGTATGTGTTTCACCATGTTGGTCTGTAGCTTGGTTGATTTGATGCGTAAGAAGGCAAAGAATGTTTGCAGTTGATCGACATCGTCTAAAACCATATTGCCTATCACTGATTAATTTATTATTCTCAAGATGCTTAATTATGTGATTATTTAATATAATTTCAAAGACTTTACCAAGAGTGGAAGTTATAGCTATTGGTCTGTAGTTTGATGGATCTGAAGAGGCACCTTTTTTAGGAACTGGATGGATGTTTGCTTCTTTCCAGGGTACTGGGAAGCATGAGGTATGAGTACACAGACAGGATTTTTTTGCCAATACAGGAGCGAGCACCAATGAGCAATTCTTAAGTACTATTGGAGGAATTTCATCTGGACCAGGAGCCTTGTCTACTGAGAGATTCTGCAAAATAGTTTTGACATGTCTGGTGTGGATCTTAAGTGAGGGAATTTCAGGCGAATTAAAATTAAGTACAGGGACATCTTGATTTATTTCATCAAAGGTTGAGTTGGTGGAGAAAATATCCGCAAGAAGGTTAGTTTTACCTCGTGGGTCACTTACAAGATTGCCAGTCGGAGATTTTAATGGTGGAATGGATGAAGCAGTAGTGAAGTTGGATTTGAATGAGTTAAGAGTAGACCAAAATATTTTGTTATCATTTGGATTATTTAGAAGTTTATTTGCCTGCTTGTGGAGAAAGTTTGATTTAGTTAGGTTTAATACAGTTTTGGCATGATTTCTGATGTTTCTAAAGTAATTAAATGCTTCATGTGTTTTTGATCTTGTGTATGCATTGTAGGCTATTGCTTTTTGTTCAGTTACTCTAGCACAATTATGGTCAAACCATTCAGGTGAATTAGATCTTTTACTGTACTTTTGATGAGGAATATAAATGCACACACACACTGAGGTATTTTATATGGAAGAAATAATAGTATGATTGAAATAAATGTTAAAAGGGGGATGGTTGCTTTATCTGGACCCCCTTCTCCCTCATGTTTAGCCCCATTCGTTCTATGATTTTGAGAACGTTTGTCTCATTAGTTTGGCAATTTTAAGATCTTTTTGTCCCACTTTTTGCCAATATTAAGACCTTTCATGCAATTTAGGTGTCGATCTTTTCCTGGCGAGCGATACAAGCTTGTAATTTTAAAGGAACCACCCTTCGGCCCGGACATGTTTCTATCGAAAAATGTACACATTCATCTTGAAGGTGTTTCTTGGGGGTGTTTTTTTAAGCATTATGGAGGTCTAGGGAGAACACTAACAATATATATAAAAAGATCAATAAATAAGCAAATAAAAACACTCATCCCCCCTTAAATGGAAATAGAGTAATTAATACGATTAATTAACGATCTAGGGTAGATGGGACTCCTTAGCCTTGATCGGCAACCCATCTAGGGTTATAAAAATCCGGGTGGATGGGACTCATCAGCCTTGGTCAGGAACCTGTCTAGGGGAGTAAACCTGATACAAATCGATACTGCTTACATAAGGGTGAAGCAGGTTAGTGGATGGACTAGACGCACACCACTGTAGAAAAATAGTGCTAACAAGATACAAAGAAGGCCTCGGAGTCGGACGGATCCTAAATTGAGCTAAATTTCTTTGATACTGTACTGTACTGTACATGGGTGTTTTTTGTAATTTTTTGATTGTGTGCTTATCAATAATCAAAGAATTTTAGCCTTTTTGTTTGATGTTCATTGTTTACAAGATGGAGTTTGAGGCCAGTGGGTTATGATTAATGTTGTTTTGTATGTATTTGGGAGCTTTTTCACTAGGTATATTTCAGCTTATTAAGTGATAGAATGTATTACATTAGATCCATTTTCTTTCCTGTAGCATAATACTTATTTTGTATATTTTTAGGATCAGTCTGTATAACCTGAAGATGGCACATTGTTGATGCCGAAAATTCGAGTAATATACATGGCGTATGACGCAGCTCTATCTCTATTCTTCCTCTTGTTATGGAAACTGCGGTGCCCTCGGCCCCCTACTGATGTAGGGGTCGCGGGTTTGATGCGAGATATTTGTCTAGGCGGAGTTTAAATGAATCAACGGTGATGCAGTCTATAACGTTTCGGGGAAGCCCATTCCACAAGTTGACAACTCGATTGAAGAAGAAATTCTTAGATTCGTGTGAGTTAAAAGATTTACCAATAATTTTGCAACCGTTTCCTCGCGTGTAATTAGATTGGTCGATAGTGAAGTACTACTATAGTGAAGATAAACAGACGTCGCCGGTACAGAAGGGGTTAATAAATAAAGGCTATTGGAAGGCTTTAGATATAAAGGTAATCTTCCCTATAGGCTATAATAGTTCCTACATAACCTAGACTCTGTTTCTTTTCAATTGACGGTAAATTGCAAAGTTCCCATCAAAATTCCTCAGTAATGTTGAAGACTGTGTAGTGAAATATGGTGCTAATTTTATAAACTTGGTCCTAATATGATGCCGAGACATAGTAGTTTCATATTTTTCCATTAAGTATCGAGAAATTAGTTGCTAAGGGATTCAATTTATCGTCAGCTGAAATTAAACATAATATAGGCTACCTAGAATTGTAGACTAATATTGTAAATAAAGGAGGAACTATAATATGCAAAACTAATGAAGTGAGATATAATATCAATAAATACAAGGTTATTGGAAAACTAATTTGTAAATTATTTTCCCTTTAATATCGTTATATATTATATACATAACCTAGGCTATCTAGAATTCACAGTTATCTTGACCTTAAATTACTAAAAAATACATCAGTTTTAAGAGGATATTCTAAGACTTGAATTTATCAATTCTCGAGAGCGAGTTGAGAACGAGAGAAGTGGAAGGATGGAGTGAAGAAGTATATGGATGAAGGCAGTGCTGGTTGGGAGGACGGGTGTCGACTGACTGGGGACAGAGGTGCATGGGGGCGTTTCGTTCATGGCCACCCCTTCGGGGACCAGGGCGTCAGGTAATAGATAGATAGATAGTTGGATTTTGTTTTTCTTGATAAAGTTTCTTTGATCTCTAAATATTCAATTTCAGTAAGTGAATATAACACATTTTCTCTATACCGGACTTATTTGAGCTTCTTATAATGCTTTCCTGCATATTTTTTATCCAAAATATGCGTGGGCGCAACGTAACGCAATATATTATATATTTTCCTACAAACTCCATAGCACTTTTGTAGAAACTGTTTCCTCCCACAAATATTTGAGGGTCCACATATCAGCAGATATGAGGTGGACCACTCACGTTAACAGCATCAGAGTAAGGGCTAATAAGGCCCTGGGCTTCCTGCGCAGGAATCTCATTAAGTGTAATGCAAACATCAAAATTCTAGCATTTAAAACTTGTTCGGCCACACTTAGAATACTGCGACACCGTCTGGGATCCACACACTCACAACGATATAAATAAACTAGAGGCCATACAAAACAAAGCTGCAAGATGGAGCAGACGTGATTACAGACAAAATACATCTGTCAATTTGCTCACACAAGTTTTAGACTAGACCCACTTGCAACAAGAGGACAAATACACAGACAACAGATGTTATATAAAATCACTAACAAATTAGTAGCCATAGACAAAGATATATATTTACAGCCTACAAGTATACGATTTACAAGACGCAGCCACAACCTAAAATACCACATGTATCAGGCAAGCACGGACATATTTAGACAATAATTTTTTCCCTGCAGCATCCAAGAATTGAATCACCTCCCATTTCATGTAGTTAATAGCACCACTCTTGATTCTTTTAGAGCAGGGGTTCCCAACTTTTTTGTTCTTCTGTACCACTTGGGCATTCTGATAGGTACTCACGTACCCCTAACCATTTAGGATAAAAATTGATAAAATTATGTAAATTTTATAATCTTTTATCATGAAATATGTATGTGTAGACTGCATAGGGATCTTAGTATTGATACTATCAATAAAATGAACTCGTGACTCTAAAATATTTTGATCAGTCACATCCTCGGACATTATCTGGCGGTACTGCAGCTGTCTCGAGTTGGTATACATACCTGATTGTTTCACGTCCAATACAGATTGTGGGCCGCAGGAAGTCACATAATAGTGAAAAAAAGGGAATAGTCACCTCACTGATATAATTTTAAGGAAAGGATGTAGTATCCGGGTGTACGGTCCGAACGGTTGTCATGTTTACATAGGTCAATCGCTCGCGGTTAAGTTTCCGTATATTTTTTCTGTTATTTGACCCCTGCTGGCAATATAAATGATGATGACAATAAGTCATGGGGGGTGAGGGGGGCAAAAGCCCCCCTTCAACCTATTACTATATCCCCCGGCAGTCAAAATAGACGGGAACATGATTGCGAGCGTCCGCGTAGTGTAACTACATTCATGCCAATTTTAATATAATTTTACTTACTGAAATGAGGAAATTGTTAAAACACAACTTAGTGCAATCTGCCTGTAGATTAGAACACCATGTTTTGTACACTATGTTTATTCTCTCAGACCCCTATGTACCCCCTGAGAAGTGCAAATGTACCCCAGGTTGGGAACCCTTGTTTTAGAGCTAGGATCACCAATCATCACATCCCTAATCCTGATCCTGTCCCCAACCACTAGTCCTAATGCAAAGCCCCCGCATAACATGCCGCCCGAGAGCGGTCCTCTGAGGGTCCCACAAAGTAAACGTATAAGAAATTTTCAGTTTGAGCACTGGAGAATTTATATATTAGTTACCCATATTTTTATTTATTTTCTTTGACTAATTAAGTGACAAGAAAACGTACATTATATGGAAAACTATTATATATGTTTATAATATATTTATCACGTATATTATTACTCAATTTGGATTTTTCACGACATTATGGCCGAGGGGGAACTCACAAAGGCCTCCTTACATTTTTCAATTGACTGCACCATCAAAACAGCAAAAAAACAAAAACACATAGTTTTTTCAAAGAAAAGTTCAGGCCGCAGAACCTCCTGTAGCCCTACAGCACTTTATTCAAGCAGTTCCCGTGAACCAAAAGACAAGCAGTGTCGCGCAGTTGCTCTTTACTGTGATCGACCAGCTTAATTGTCCTTATTTACACAACACAAAATGACCCTGACCACAAAAGTAAGTGTTGTGGAACGGGTGAGGGTGAATGTGAGAGGGGAAAATAGCAAAGCCCGAGCTGAGAAGAGGGACGAGTTGGTGATGGAAGCTTGGGGTCTGAAGAACAACCAGGGAGATATTGTAACCTTCCACGCCCGACCTGATATCATGTCCGACCCTCTCCCTTTGCCTAACTTTGATAAGCTACCGAGCATTGCAACTGATACATTCCCATGTATTTTGAATGCATCGATCAACGAACATCCTTGCACCATTGAAATAGATTCTGGTTGCACATCAAACAGTGTGAGTTACGAGGTGGCGAAGGAGTTGGGCATTCTGCAGTACGTGGCAGAGGTGGGCGCGCTCCAGTGGGACCGGTAATGCGGCAGCGCTCCGCGCTCATCAGACATAAGGTAATGCGGCAGCGCTCACGCGCTCCTTTTGTCAGCAGACCTGATGCGCTTCCCGCTCCGCGCTCCCAAAAATAGGTATATAAAAAACAAAACAAACAAAACAGCTTCTAGAAGTTATTTAATTATTTACCTTTGTCCTTCACTTTGTCCTTTGTCTTTCACTTCACTAAATTCCAAGAATTCAAAACATTAAAAAAAACTCAAGTCATGGTGTCTTTCTGAAGTTTAACTGTTTAAGTTTCTCACTTTCTCAGTTTCTGTTATTCTTTATGTCATATCAATGAATCAAATGTCAATGATATGATATGATTGATATCATTGCAAATGTCAATGATATGATATGATTGATATCATTGTGAGTTTGTGACATTGTGACTGTCCATTGATATCTATGATATGACATAAAGAATTACAGAAACTGTCCAAACTGCGAAACTAGGTCCGAAACTGCCAGGTCCGACGGTATATAATTTATAATAATTATATATATACGGCCGGGACTAGGGTCTTGTCAGATGTCAGTTGTCACGCCCAGTGCCAGGTCCGTATATAATTATATACTGACTCGCCGAAAAAAAATCGTAGCAGCGAAACGACTGCACCTATGGCTTTCATATTTTTAGTTTTTTACCACATGTACCTTACCCTTCTGCATACCCACCACGGCACCACCACTACCCCAAACCCCTCCTCCCACCCACTCGCTGACTATCGGTCGCCTCACAAGGAAAAAAAAAAAAAAATCTGTGGCGGCGAAACGATTGCACCAATCGGTTCCATATTTGTGTGACTAGTGCCTTACCCTTATGCCTTCCCTCCACCACACCCCCAACTGCCTCCCACAACCCACTTCCAGCGTATCCGTACGAAGAAAAGGAAAAAAAATAAAATCTGTGGTGGCGAAACTATCTCACCAATTGGCTTCATATTTGTAACACGAGTCAATTATGCTTCTTCCTTCCCCCCACCATCCCCCAAACCACCCTCCCACCCATACATTCAAGTAACATTCCGATAGTATCGATACCATAAAATGATAAAAGTCTCTGAAGTCTATAGTGTCTTTTGACTATCAGACAGTCAGACAGGCTCGGGCTATACCACTGCCAGACTTACCCTTAGGCCCCTTCGTAAGCTGTAACTTGCCCGTAAGGTTTACTTTGCGTTAACAAAAGCCAAAAAAAAAAAAATAACAAGTTAACAACTGTAACACTGTCAGTCTGTCACTATCATAGTATCACTGTATCACAGTTCACTAACACCGTGGTAACACCGTACGAACGGTACGATGACTGTACACGATAATGACGTTCTTGTACCTGTTGTTGACAGGAAAAATTGCCTCCGGAGCGCCAGAAAGGAGCGCGAATTTCTAGCTGCGCTCCCCGCCTGCACTCCGATTTCAGAATTTTGCCGCTCCTCGCTCCGCGCTCCTCTATATTGGTAATGCGCACCGGATCGCAGAGCGCAGAGCGCCAAATGGCGCGCACCTGCCCACCTCTGCCCAAAGGTATGTTTATGATTTGTGTTGGCAGTTAATGGAGCTCAGAAGGCATAATTTACTGGTTCGGTTCAATGGTTTAAGGAAGGGGTTTAGTTTGCTCTCTAAACCGCTATCAAACTTTAAAAAACACCCACAAGACCCCCCTTCGATATAAATTTGTAAATTTTTCGGTAGAAAAATGTCCCGGCCGAAAGCCGATTCCTCTTCAAATACAGTCTCGCTATCGCTCGCCAGGACAAAAATCGACACCTAAATGGCACAACAAATCTTAACCCTTTCACGCATTTATGACGCAGTGGTTGCCAGATTAGCAATAAGAAATAGTTCTCACTCTTATAATTACCTCTCCAAAATTAGTTTTCTGCCCACAGCTAACTCAAAAACAACTGCAGAGGTTGAAGTAACTAAACTAAAGGTTTCTAAATACCCCTGATGGTAACAAAGGCTTTAAAGTATCCCCAATAGGCTCAAAATCGCGTCATATGTCGGAGAGGGTTAATATTGGCAAAGGAATGGGGCAAAAGGTCTGAAAATCGCCAAACTAATGAAGCGAATGTCTTGAAATCTCATAACTAAATAGGGCTAAACATGAGGGAGGAGGAGGACTCGAAAAAACGAACTGCCTCCCCTTAAGCATATAATATTATTTTTATTAATCTCACCACCACACCCCCAATGAAATTAATTAAGTGAGGCCACATTCCATGCAGTGCCACATCTCTTGTTTATCCGTGTATGTGGTACCCTGCTCCTCCAGTCTCATGAGGGCAACTTTAAATCTTACACGAATTATCACTCAGTCAGTCAGTAGCAAGCCCTTACCTACACAAGGGGTAGGGAGGACCAGCAAGAGACATAAGAAAGGAAAAATAAGTGACGGAAGAAGAACACTTGTAACAGTTCACCCACAACAAGCAAGCACACAAGCATTCAGAATCACCAATCACTCATCACCCACCGAAATCAATGGCTTCACCTCAGATGTTATAGTTCCTACTTATCATGTCAACAATAAAATTATGGTTGTGGTGGGTTACTTGGGGCATGGTTATCGCTCCTTTTCTATTACCACCACCAGTAGTAGCAGAAGGAACTCAACAGCTGCATCTGTGGCGATCAGTCTCGGTTTCCTTCACAAAGCTATACACATCCCTACCAGAAAACCAGATGAAAATCGTATAAAGCTATGGTGTTCCGCCAAGTGTGGAAACCCGCACCTACTGTCCCCACATCTGCTCTTGTGTGTCCTGGTGTTTGCTGTGGTGGGTGGATCCAGCCATGCCCGCTATGCCCACCAATTGCATTCTCTCCAATATGATCATCATGCCCGACTACAAGGAGAGCTATCCTCCCGCCAAAGGCGGCTTTCTAGGGCCTTTCCTAGCTGATGCTGAGAGGATTGGGTTCTAGTCATGTGGTGATGGGCTGGTTTATCAGAGTGAGAACTGAGCGATCTCTGCCATACCCATAGCTTACTCTGACTGTTCCTTTTACTTATATATTTTCTAGATCTCAAGTGACGGCGTCTCTTCCGTGGATTGACCTCCCAATATACCAAGAGCACCATCTCTCCTCCTACAAACCTGATCTTCTCTTCCTCACCGAAACTCAGGTGTCTGTAGCAACATCCAGCAACCCCTTCTCTGTATCCTCCTACTTTCTCTATCCTAGTTTCAAAGCCAAAGGCGGATGTTGTGCATATGTGCACAACAAACTCACTTGCTCTCGTGTTCCCGATTTCGACTCCTCTGAATTCTCAACTTTATGGCTCAAACTTTCCTGTCATTCTCTTACTAAATATTTCTGTGCTGTCTATCTTTCCCCTAACTCTACCAACTTTCCCAAATTCTTTGACTATCTAAACTCTACAGTGGAACACATTCTATCCATTTCTCCTTTCTCAGAAATCTCCCTCTTAGGAGATTTCAACGTTCACCACCGCCATTGGCTCTCCTCTCACACTACTGATCCACCTGGTGAACAAGCCTACGTCTTTTCTATCCTAAATGACCTAGAGCAGTTAGTTCAGCAACCCACCCGTATCCCGGATCGCATCGGAGATCGGCCCAACATTCTTGACCTGTTTCTAACTTCTAACCCTTCTTCTTATACTGTCGATCTTTTCTCTCCTTTGGGCTCCTCCGACCATAAACTTATCTCTGTCACCTGTCCTATCTCTCCAGTACAGCCACCCGATCCTCCTAGCCGGCGGCGCTTGTGGCACTTTGGCGCTGCCGACTGGGAGGCTCTTCGGCAGTACTTCTTTGATTTCCCATGGAATGATTTCTGCTTCCATGGCCGAGGACCCTCGGAGAGTGCTGAACGCATTACCGAGGTAATCCTATCGGGCATGGAAGCATACATTCCATTCTCTTTCTCTCAGACTAATGCTAAAAAATCTTGGTTTACTCACGCCTGTTCTACTGCTGTCCGCAATAAGGAGGAAGCATTCAAACGGTACCGACGCCTTAAAACTCAAGACTCTCATTCTTCATATGTTTCTGCCCGGAATCAAGCCAAATCTGTTCTTCGACTTGCCAAACACTCTTTCATCAATAATAAATGCACTGAACTATCCAACTCTAGCTCTTCCCAAGCTTTCTGGCATCTAGCCAAAAACCTCTCCAACAATTTCTCTTCCTCGTCTTTCCCTCCCCTTTCCCACTCTGATGGCTCAACCATCACTTCTTCCTCTGACAAAGCTAAACTCTTCGCTCAAACTTTTGCTAGAAACTCCACCTTGGATGATTCCGGTGCTATTCCTCCCTCTCCGCCCTCCTCTCTCTTACTTATGCCTAATATCCTAATCTCTTCTAAAGATGTACTTTTTACCCTCTCTGGGCTTAACACTAATAAGGCGTACGGTCCGGACGGTGTTCCTCCTGTTGTTCTCAAAAACTGTGCTTCCGTGCTGACTCCCTGCCTAGGCAAACTCTTTCGTCTCTGTCTATCCTCTAACGTCTTCCCTTCATGCTGGAAGTTTGCTCACATTCAACCTGTCCCAAAGAAGGTGACCGCTCTCAACCCTCCAACTATCGTCCAATTGCTCTTATCTCTTGTCTTTCTAAAGTTTTTGAAACTATTCTTGCTTCCAAATTTCTTAAGCATTTCTCTTCTCATAATCTGCTCTCAGATCGCCAGTATGGCTTCCTTAAGGGTCGCTCTACTGGTGATCTTCTTTCATATCTTACTAACTCTTGGTCATCCTCCTTTCGGGACTTCGGTGAGACTTTTTCTATTGCACTAGACATATCGAAAGCCTTCGATAGAGTCTGGCATAAATCTTTAATTTCTAAACTACCCTCCTTCGGTTTCTATCCCTCCATCTGTGCCTTTGTCTCTAATTTCCTTTCCGGCCGTTCCATAGCCGCGGTTGTGGACGGCCATTGTTCACTTCCTCACCCTATAAACTCCGGTGTTCCTCAGGGCTCTGTCCTATCTCCTATTCTCTTTCTAATTTTTATAAATGATCTCCTTAACTGTACCTTAATTCCCATCCATTCATACGCAGACGACTCAACCTTACACTACTCCATTAGTTTTTCAGAACGCCCCAGCCAGCAATCTCTCAACAACAAACGTAATGAAGCCATAGAACTCTTAAATTCTGATCTAAATACAATTTCCAATTGGGGCAGAGAAAACCTTGTTAACTTTAATGCTTCCAAAACCCAATTTCTCCATCTATCTACCCGTCAGGATCTCCCAGCGGACTATCCCTTATTCTTCAACAATACAAAAATCAACCCTTCATCTTCTCTCAATATTCTTGGTGTCTCTTTTTCTTCTGCTCTCATTTGGAAGGACCATATTACCAGTCTTGCTAAGGCAGCCTCCCAGAAGCTGGGTGTGCTCAACCGCCTCAGGGGGTTCTTTTCCCCTGCACAGCTTCTTGCTCTGTACAGGGGCATAGTGCGCCCTTGTATTGAGTATTGTTCACATGTGTGGGGAGGTTCCTCTCACACCGCTCTCCTAGACAAAGTTGAAAGGAAGGGCTTTCGTATCATTAAC
>JBAKBP010039844.1:0-14378 GCA_037953745.1 Lithodes maja | reverse complement strand
ATATACCGTGCAACTGAAGGGTTTGCTTGAACAATTTGGATGTAAAATTTGCTCCCCTGGTCTGACTGCACCTCACGTGGAAATCCATAACGGGAACAGAACAATAATAAGTTTTTAACAACTGCCTTTGCCGAGCCGTTTTCTCATGGGGTATGCGTCCCGGGTATCTCGTAGCCACATCCATGATTGTCAACAGGAATTTATTGCCACTACTAGTAGGTGGGAAAGGGCCAACCAAATCTACTACAACTTTGCTGAACGGAGGCCCGGTGACAGGTATGGGAAACAAAGGTGCCTTCGGGATGGTCTGGTTAGGCTTCCCCGTTGTCTGGCAGGTCGCACACCCAGCCACCCATGCACAGACATCAGCCTTGACCCCAGGCCACCAGAAAACTGCCCAATGCCGCCAATGTTTTTGTTACCCCCAAATGACCCGCCACCGGCACATCATGCGCCAGACACAATAAGGACTCTCTATACTTATTTGGAACAAACACCTGGTCTACTACCCTCGCACCGCCCTCCCACTTCGATTTGGGGTCTAGAAATCTGCGGTACAATATCCTGTTGAGCCTAAAGAAATCTCCCGGCTTCGCATCCCCATCTTCCTCCAACTCTATGGCACCATTGCTATAACGAGCTAGGCTAGCGTCTTGCAGCTGCTGCTCACTAATGTCCCTGGGCGTCAATGCATCAAGATGGTTTTGTAATAAGACATTACCCCGGCTAGTAGGCTCTACTGCCTTAGTGGCTCTCGCTACAGCTCTTGCCTCACGCGAAGTCTTACCCAACTCTGCCTTGTTACACACCATATCTGGGCCAGAGTCAAACTCCCGTGTTTATTATAGGTCCAAGTACCGAATCACCGAGAAGTGCAGCAGAATCCAATGTCCCTTTTTCCTGCCCTTAGCAACCTTCTCCTGATCCTTCCTCCACTGTCCCCGAGGTTGAGTGCTAGGCTGTGCAGGAGCCGCAGAGCGAGATCGGGTTACCACACAGGCCATCTCATCCTGTTGGCACCTCCCAACCCATTCCCGATTCTCACCATCCACGTCGGCCGCCCTCTCGGCAACGACTAAGGGTGGAGTCCCGGAAGTGGGCACCGCAAAGTCGTTGCCGAGAAGAAGGTCGACGCCCTCAACTGGCAAACACTCAACGATCCCTACATCCAGCTCCCTGCACACACTCTCCCACTTTCAACTCCAACCTCACAAGTGGGTATGACCTCGTAGCATTTATACCCTGCACCACAACAACTCTGGCCGCATTTATCGGTTTCCCTGTGAAGTTCCTCAACAAATAGTTTGCGAAGCCCCCGTATCCCTCAGCAAGTCAACCCTCCGTAGTTCACTCCCCCAGCTCACAAAACCCGTGTCCCCGATGGCTACAGAAAGTGTCCCGGACAGGTGTCGAGCCTTCCGTACGCTTCTTTACCGCGTGTGCCTCAGCTGCTGACAACCTACCCCGGGCAGTTGCTGCAGCCTTCAGGAGACACACCGATACTGTGAACCAATGACACCGGCTTAGCGGGAGTGTTACTAGGGCACTCACGTGAATAATGGCCTAGCTTCTGACATTTGTAACATTTCACATCCCCAATGGGCTTCTTCCCTTGTGCGGGCGAAGAAGGGGCCTGACCTTTAGTAAACGGGAGAGGCCTGTGTTTGTAGGTGTTATTAGGTGCAATGCATTTAGTGTGGTTATGTGTGTCATAGGATTTGTTATTATCAAAAACTCTGGTGGGTGGGGTATAGCGCCCCTTCTGCCCTGACTCAGCCCTCTGAGCGGCACCGCAACCACGAATCAATGATAATCTGAAGTCTGCCATCTTGGCAGCCTCCTCTACTGTCTTGGGACATTTTTCCTTAATGTTCAGCGTTAGATCGGTTCCAGTACATTTGTAAAACTGTTCCAGATAGAAAAGTTGCTTAATTTCCTCAGCCGACTCTGCGTGCTCGGACCGAAACCAGTTATTACATGCATCTGTTAAGTCCCGTGCGTGCTCCATAAAACTGACGTCGCTCTTCTTATTCACGCCACGGAACTTCAATCTATAAGTTTCGGGTTGCAGTTCGTAGGCCCGGAGCACAGCCTCCTTCACCAGTCCATACACTACACTCTCGTCCAGTGACAGTGCATCGTAGGCTTTCAATCCCTTACCCACTAGACGTGATGAAACTAATGCTGCCCATTTAACCTCCGGCCAGTCATACTCACGACACTTCTTTTCGAAACGAGCAAAAAACTCAGTCACTGCTGTCTCAGCAAATGCGGGTACTAACTTAATTAAATGCGAAAGTGAGTCTGTAACCCGGTGCCCACCACCGAGATGACGCCCCGTGGTCTCTACTCTAGACTTCTCGACATCCATTTCAGCCTGGTACCTGGTTGCATCCTGATTGGCTTGGATTCTAGCAACCTCTATGCGTTCTATACTAGCCTGTTGTATCTGAGTCTCCTGCAGCTTAAACTTAGCTAGTTCTAGCTGAAATAACATCTCAGGAGACAGGCCTGGGGGGGGAGAGCACAAAATGGGGGATCCACACCGAGACGTGTTTACGGGTAAGCCAGCTTGCCCTTGAGAACCCTCCTGCTGCATCGTGCTAAGACTCGCTGGCTGAGGGCCCAGCTCAGGGGTAGAGTGGAATGGAGGCTTGGAGGGAACCCCCCAAGACCCCACTCCACCCACCGCCCCATCGCCATCACCCAACAAACATGCCACCAAATTCTTCTTGGGCCAACTGTCAGGACAGTCCCGCCCCAAAACCGTGGCTAAACAGCGAAGACTGTAACAATCAATAGCCTGCAGGCGCTGTTCGGTCAAAGGTGTCTGCAAAAATGCCCGGGCATCCCTCTCTCCACTTATAACACTCCCCTCCCTAAACATCTGTTGTACTTGCTGGTTACTAGGCTGTACCGTGTTATCCTCCCCCGTAAATGATGAGTCATTAGACATAGTGCTGGTTATACAATTGCTGTTCATAAAAAAAAAGAAGTGCTTATTACTAATTGCAGTCTCGACTCACAAAATGTTAAAGATGCTTGAATGACTCTACTCTAGACACCCCCAACGAAAGAATCTGCAAGTCCACCAATACAATAATGACACAATAAAAATTCCTCCAATATGCAAGAAAATTCTAGCCAGCTCTACTAGGTAGCATAGAATAGTTCTCCAAAAAACATGTGATAGGATACTACTGAATCTTGTGCAAGGTCGCCATTTTGTTACGGCTGGATCGGCAATACATATTCGGGATTCTTGATCGTAGGACAGAAATGGCTTATGTGACAACGACACGCTCGATTCCAGTCCCAAATACTATATGCTCCAGACAACAAAAGCACCAACGCCCTACAGAGTTATCGTCTATGGTAACGAGGTACCTTAACTCGGCGAAAGTGTACAACAGGGGTAGGCTATGAGGCTAAACTCCCTCAGACATTTATAGGTTACGTTATTACTAAAGAAATGCAATACTCAAGAAACTACGTTAATATTAAGCCTCCAATAATGTAGAATAGAAGCAGGCTAAAGGTATGACAGTGAAATGCTAAATGACAAATGTACACGCCTACTTGAAAGCGCGTGCACTAGAATAACTGTCCCCTACTAACATGCACTAGCATGTAGCATACAAGATGTTCATGATCCAGTAGATACCTAATAATACACATGGAAGGAACATAAACAGTAGTCACTTATTGTAATAATGAATCTATACTTGGAATAACTAAAAGGTTGCAGGCAACAGTACTGCGCCGGTAGCCTACTACCGCATAGGCTACTTCGCTTCTCTCACTCTGTCTCCCCTCCGAGTCCGTATGCGCCCTACGCAATAGAACTCCGGAAACAGCAGCAAAACGACAGTGCAGTTAATTGATACATGAAAGTATTAATAGTGTTGTCTTGTGTGTGAGTAATGTGTATTGTAAAGTGTTATATACATAAACTTAAAGAGAGCTGCAATGCATAGTAAAATAAAGATATAACCCACTCATCATCCCCATGTGTTCTAGCTAGCAGGCCAAGTCACAGGAACAACGAGTCCCAGCACCGAAAGCGAGAACCCAGGAAAAGACTGCAGAGAACACAAGGACAGATAAATTACGTTACTCTACTATACCGGCACTACGAGCGAGCTGTAGTCTCTGGTACTACACTCGCTCCTGGCTCGGTAGGCAAATCAAGGCTAAGTCCTCACCCCTCTACAGACAACTCCTGGGCATGGTCGGGCTCTTACACATGGCACTAGTCTAGTCACAAATTGGATGATGAGCTGGGCATATAACTTGTGAACATGTAGAACGTTCACCAACTATCCTCATCAAGAAGATCGCTGTTCACATTAACCCCTTAAATCTAATACATGTAAATATATGCTTGTCCTAAGAGTAATACGAGAGGTGAGTGCTGAAACTCCTTTAGGACCTCAAGGGAAGGGTATGCATTTAAATAGAGAGAAGAATGAAATGAGAGTAATGTCGTCAGAGAGAAAGAGTGCAACCGTGAGAAATTGGGAGAGAGGGCAAGGGATGTTAGAGTCTCAAAGGTTCTAGGCAACCTGGTCATAGAGCACACAGCGAGCCTCCAGGCAATGTGCTGTACGACAACATGGGCAGCCCAGACAGCATAGGCAGGCGGCAATGTACTACCAACCCTGTCGCACCTAGCTATAAGCGCAGGGCTGCCAACCGGTCCATACGTCTGGCAACCACCCCCCCCCGGCAGCGTGGCGCACCGCTACCCTCTCGCTCTGAAGTCTAACTCACTCTCTCTCTCTGAATTCCTATCATCTCATCTATCAACTTCTCTATTGATACTACATATTAAATGGAAGGTCTCGACATGGCTTAAAACAAAACCCACCACTGGTTAGCAAATGACGAGACCTTTGCAGAGATACAAAGAACATAGTTATACGTTGTCACACTCAATATAAGCAGCCAGCATGGTACACGGTCCGTGACGGTACAGTGGAGTACCAAGGAGTACAATCAGGTTACGTTGCTACGCACTGGGTGCGTCACAATATAGTACACACACACACGCACACACGTTACATTTACAAGAACTACGGATAGTCTTAACCCGTACAGCCCCAGCGACGCGCCTGACGCGTCGGCGATGTATGTAACGCACAGCCCCAGAGACGCGTCTGACGCGTCACCCTAATTGCGCCGACCGTGACCTCAGGTGTAGCCACTCAAGAGGGCTCAGATTTGTATGGGAACTGTGTACGTATCCCACGCAACCGTGCCGATGGTTGAAAACTCTCAAAGTCCACGTGCGTGCGCGCGAGCGCGCAATAACCTGGTTTTTTGGCATAATTACCTTCAATTTTTTACTCTTGTAAAATCCATTTTCGGGGGCTCTGTAGGACCATTTTTTAAGCATTTTGAGCGGTTTTTCGTGGTTTTTCCTTCATTCCCAACCCATTCGCTATTGTTTCTGGAATAAAACCATTTTTTGAAAACCGGCCGGGTTCTGGTGCGCAAACATTACAAAACTAGCCGGGGCTCCACGGGTTAATATAAAATATAAGAATATTGTGCATTTTAAGTCCATCATAATCTTCTAGTATAAATTATTTAATATATTTAAGAGCATTCTTAAGTTGGCTGTTTCGTTTCGTAACTTCAGAGTCAAAAAACATTCTGCTAACTCTTTAATTTAAAAAGCATTCTGCTAACTCTTTAATTTAAAAAGCATTCTGCTAACTCTTTAATTTAAAAAGCATTCTGCTAACTCTTTAATTTTAAAAGCATTCTGCTAACTCTTTAATTTAAAAAACATTCTGCTAACTCTTTAATTTTGAAAGCATTCTGCTAACTCTTTAATTTTAAAAGCATTCTTCTAACTCTTTAATTTAAAAAGCATTCTGCTAACTCTTTAATTTTAAAAGCATTCTTCTAACTCTTTAATTTTAAAAGCATTCTGCTAACTCTTTAATTTAAAAAGCATTCTGCTAACTCTTTAATTTTAAAAGCATTCTGCTAACTCTTTAATTTAAAAAGCATTCTGCTAACTCTTTATTTTTAAAAGCATTCTGCTAACTTTAATTTAAAAAACATTCTGCTAACTCTTTAATTTTAAAAGCATTCTGCTAACTCTTTAATTTAAAAAACATTCTGCTAACTCGTTAATTTAAAAAGCATTCTGCTAACTCTTTAATTTTTAGAATCTCATATATCCGGCATTTGGTCACATTTAAATAAATTGCACATCTATAATGTATTTTTATTTAATTTGATATTTATATTATATTTATTCAATGCATATTATTATATTTTAAACACACATTTCTAATATATAACATACCGGTATATATATATATATATATATATATATATATATATACAGTATATATACAGTATATATACAGTATATATATATACATATATATATATATATATATATATATATATATACAGTATATATATATATATATATAGTATATAATATAATTGGAGGTGAGCAGTGATTCCGAACAATAGACATTGTTGTTCACTATTACTAATACACAAAATACCAACAATTATTTGACTCGATATGAAGTGACACCAAGGATTAATTATGTGTTAACGCTATCTGAACCGCGGGTGGTCCTTTCGGAATTCCCCTGTTTCACCCCATCAGTTATTTAACCCTTACAGAACCGATGCCGTCCATTTAACCCATTCACGCATATATGACACAGAGGTTGCCAGATTAGCAAAAAGAAATAGAGTTCTCTCAGTCTTATAATTACCTCTCCAAAATTAGTGTTCTGCCCACAGCTAACTCAAAGACAACTCCAGAGGTTGAAGTAACTAAACTAAAGGTTTCTAAATACCCCTGATGGTAACAAAGGCTTTAAATTATCCCCAATAGGCTCAAAATCGCGTCATATGCGTGAAAGGGTTAACTATATTGTGGCAACTGTTCGACGAATATATTCAGCTTAGGAAGGCCCTTTAGCCATAATAAGACTTCAAACTATCTCAACCAACCCTTTTAACTACCACAGATCCTTCCTAAGCTGCACAATATCGTCTAAATATAGCTAGCAGAAAATATAACAGACGTCGCTGGTACAGGAAAGGTTGAAGACGTTTCGCTCTATTAAACTTGGTCATTATTAGAATCCCCTCTCTTTCACTCCCACCTTTTATTAGACATTTCGCCCTATTAACTTGATCATTATTAGTCGTTTCGTACAATTCAGGTGTGTTTATTTTCTGGGCGAGCGATAGCGAGAAGTCAGTTTTGGTAAAACGGCTCTTGGTGGGTACTATTCTCAAAAGAAAAATGTACAAATTGAGTTTGCGGGGGGGGGGGGGTCTATGGGAGAGGAGAGTAAGGAAAGGCATTTATTTTATTTTTTTAAAGCTTGGGAGTGAAGTTAAAACTAAATTGCTCTCTCTCTCTCTCTCTCTCTCTCTCTCTCTCTCATTGAAGTATTTAAAATACTTAATGGGTTTGACAATGTGGATTATAGCAAAATGCTTAGCCTCAATATGAATACAACACGCAACCATGGCTGGAAATTATAAGTGAAAAGGTTCAGCACTAGTATCCGTGGAAACATTTTTACATATAAGATCTGTTCTACCTGGAACAAACTTCCCTCCGAAGTTGTAAACAGTTCTTCAGTAGAGCAGTTCAAGAAGAGAGTAGATAGTATTTTGCACGCTCTGTAATGAGTGTAGTGCACTAAATAGTCTCTCTCCTTCCACTTCCAGTATCTCCTCGGAATGGACCGCAAGGTATCTGAGATACTAACTATTTCTAGTAACTCATTGTAACACTCTCTCTCTCTCTCTCTTCCACAATACCGCCACTCATCCTCAAGTATCTCACCCCAAATCACAATGGAAAACAATCGAAATGAACACAATTGGAGAACCTTGGCAACCTCTGGCAAAGAAGGTATATAATGCATTGTTTGGCTAGATTGGTCATCATATTTCGATCATTCGCTCTCAATACAACACCATGGTAAGATATTGGGTCTTATTAAGTTATATATGTATACGGTATATATATATATATATATTCAAACTCCGTGTGTCCAGGCATTTTAGCTCGAACGTCCCTTGATTTTGGCCCTGTCACTCTTTCAACTCTGGGGGAGGCACTCGCTGAAGGCAGTTATGCCTGTTGTCTCCCTCATTCACATAAAAAAAAAAAAAAAAATATATATATATATATATATATATACTGTATATATATATATATATATATTGTATATGGATCAATGACATCAACCGCTATATTCCACTTCTATAAATGGTGCAATCGCCCGCCAAAGTGGTCAAATGTAAGTTGTAAAAAGCCAATCACAGCGTTTTGCAGTTTGATGGAGAACTTAATTATTTCCAGTTTAACACCGAAGTGATTTAGCTCAAGAGTTAAAAGGTTTATCAAAAAGGTTAATTTTATTAACAGGTTTATAAATCCTAACACCACTCACTTTTACATTTCCAATCTATCTATCTATCTATCTATATGCTCTGGCCCAATCCCCATTTTGGGGGTAGCCGACTCAAGACAGAGCAAGAACAGGGAAAACACAAAAACAACATAAAACAAAAAATAAACACAGATAAAAAGCACAAACTCACACACATCCAGGTCACCCAGGAGATACATTTCCAATACTTGTTCAAAATATTTCTTTTGGTATTCTACCTCTATATATATACTGTATATATCACAAATACACGTGAGCTACTAAATATTTACATACTCCCAGCTGGACTCGAACCTCTGACAGTCCCTAAGACTTATACACGGTTTTACGGTTATTTTTCGCTCAGAGTATTTTCACTTACACTTTAATCCGTGCAGTACACCCTTGGGTTCTCCAGCAAAAGATTCCCAGTTCCCAGACCTCCCGGAGAGGTTCCGGTCTCAGCAGGCAGACACGCAGCGAAGTACCACCACCACAAGCCCGCCCACCTTGCATCCAGGCTTGACCCTTCATATACACAGGCTCCCCGGGCTAGGCGCCTGACGGACTATTATCTAGTCCAACTGACGCCTGACCCCCTCTCCCAAAAGACCGCATTATCAGTCGTAGTATTTGTAGTAGTAGTTGTCTAGTAGTATTAAGGCCGGACCACCTAGTTGGGACCGCAAGGTCTGTGTGGTCTGAATATCTGTGTAACTCATATATTCACTAGCATTCTCCATTCATTCCTATTTATTACCACTTCTCTTGCCTGATCTACAGTCATCTATCTATCTTCCACTGCTTGTACTACAGTCTCTCCATCTCAATGGAGGTCTTCCTACCCCTCTACCTCCCCTTGTATCTGACTCACATATTCTCTTTGTAAGCCTTTCATCTTTCATTCGTTCAACATGACCATACCAGCTCAGCACCCTTCTGTCCACCCTGGCCAACAAAGGTTCCTGCTGCCTCACTCTCCTATGTATCTCTTCATTCCTCAATCTATCTCTACGAGTAACTCCACACATACTCCTCAAGCAGCTCATCTCCATCACATCCAGCTTCCTTCTCTCCTTTTCTTTCAGAGCCCATGTCTCAGCCCCATATATCACTGTTGGTAAAACTAGGCCTATACCTTGACAAATTGCACCTTTAACTTTCATTTCAGGATTTCTCACCTTCCACATACTTCCCATTGCTCCGAAAACTTTCCTTTGTTCACAAACTCTCTATTTTACCTCCATTTCCATACCTGCATCCCTGCTTATCAATCCTGCTAGATATTTAAAACACTCCACTTGTTCCAGTATTTCCCCATCCAGCTGTACATCTAGATTCACCCTACGAGCACCTCTATTACACACCATCACTTTACTTATAATTTGTAGGGTACTGAAATTAAGATCACTATTTTTCTCTCCACAGGCGAAAGTGTTGGCAATCACATTGGCTCTGTTGGGTGTCTCCTGTTTGGCTGATCCAGGAGGACATGGTGGGGGTGGGGGTGGGGGCTATGGTGGTGGTGGTGGTGGTGGTGGAGTAGGAGCGGGGGCTGGTCATGGTGGTGGTGGATATGGTGGTGGAGCTGGCTTCGCCACTTCCCTAGGTGGAGGAGGGTATGGTGGTGGTGGTGGTGGTGGACATGGTGGTGGAGGAGGTGGTGGTTATGGTGGTGGTGGTGGTGGTGGTGGAGTAGGAGCTGGAGCTGGTCATGGTGGTGGTGGGTATGGTGGTGGAGCAGGCTTCTCCACTTCCCTAGGTGGTGGAGGTGGTGGAGGACACGGTGGTGGAGGAGGTGGTGGTTATGGTGGCGGTGGAGTAGGAGCTGGAGCTGGCCATGGTGGTAGTGGATATGGTGGTGGTGCAAGCTTCTCCTCCACTCTGGGCGGTGGTGGAGGAGGGTATGGTGGTGGTGGTGGTGGTGGTGGTGGAGGAGGATACGGTGGTGGTGGAGGAGGGGGATATGGTGGAGGTGTGGGGGCTGGAGCTGGACACACTGGGGGGTATGGGGGTTTCACAGGAGGGGGCAGCTTCTCCACTGGCCTAGGAGGGGGGTATGGTGGTGGTGGTGGTGGAGGGCATGGTGGTGGTGGAGGGCATGGTGGTGGTGGGGGCAAGGGCTATGGCAAATAAGCTCATGGAAAATAAAACCCCGACTTGTACCAAGCAATAAAGTGATAAACCCACAAAAATAAAACCCCGAGATGAACCAACAAATTAAACCTACGAAAAATACAAACCCCTGACATGAAACAATAAATAACCCTTCGGAAATATAAACCCCGACTTGAACCAACAAATGAATTCACGGAAAATAAAACCCCTACATAAACCCATAAGGACTTTGGCCAATAAATCCACGGTATTAAAACCCCTACATAAAATCAACTAAGGACTCCGGCGAATAATAACCCTCGACATGAAGCAACTACGAGACCTTCGAGCCTTCTGGAATACCCCTACGATATACTCAAGCCACAACCTTCCTTCTGCAGCCCTTCTACAGGAGAAATTAAAGGGATACTCGGCTATTTTCAGTCATTCTCTGTTATACAAGATGTAAGTTGACTGAATTTTGAGTACTCCCTATAGATTTTATATATATATATATATATATATATATATATATATATATAATTTCTGTTGTCCTAATATTTATACATTTTTAACTTGACAATACAAGAAATGTGAGACATGATATCGTCTTTGTATTTACGTTCCTGCAATAAAAGTGGCTAATAATAATTTTCTCTAATTCACCTTGGTTGTCATGCTTGAGAGAGAGAGAGCGAGTGAGTGAGTTAATGAGTGAGTGAGTGAGTTAATGAGTGAATGAGTGAGTGAGTGATTGTGAGAGAGAGAGAGAGAGAGAGATAATTATATATACTAATGCAATTACTTTATGTAACGAGTTTGGACACTTGATCCTCAGTGTTTTGGAGGACGAGCAGCCTACTGTAGAAGGGTCACTAGACCTGTTGTTACTTGATTTCCTTTGTACTCCTTTGTACTCCTTTGAGTGTTTTCTCAAAAATTAACCAATTTGTTGCGAGTTTCAGGTTGTAAGGAAGTTGGAGCCGTTAACATCGATATTAAATAGAAATGCAATAATAATTATGTAGGTTGATAATGGTTACAAAGTATGTTGAATTGGGTTTTATGTAGCCTAGTTTATAAATGTACTACAACCGTATTTTATGTAGCCTAGTTTATAAATGTACTACAACCGTATTTTATGTAGCCTAGTTTATAAATGTACTACAACCGTATTTTATGTAGCCTAGTTTATAAATGTACTACAACCGTATTTTATGTAGCCTAGTTTATAAATGTACTACAACCGTATTTTATGTAGCCTAGTTTATAAATGTAATACAACCGTATTTTATGTAGCCTAGTTTATAAATGTAATACAACCGTATTTTAGATGGTAATTCTGCTAAATATCGATGTCTACAGCTCCAACTTCCTTATAGAACGAAACTCGCAAGTGGTCAATTGGACGAAACGACTTGGCATCACCAACTAATTGGTTAATTTTTGAGAAAACACTCGTAACAAAGTAATTGCATTAGTATATATAACTCTCTCTCTCTCTCTCTCTCTCTCTCTCTCTCTCTCTCTCTCTCTCTCTCTGACCCCGACCCCACAGCTGCTACCTACCTACTCACTACAGTAACACGCTAAGTTACCCAGTCCAGTGTTTATTTATTTATTTTATATTATTTATTGTTCACCACAGAGATATAATGCCACCAAAGAGATACAAAACTCTATGTTGTGGGGAGATATTTTATGCGGAATGGATATTCCGGCATGGTTTCCCAGACGAAAAAAGCTTTAAGTGTCTAACTGGTGAGAAATTCCAGTTCCTTGAGCTTACACTAGAGGCATACAAAGGAGAAGTGAGCGAACTAAAACAAGAAATATGTTTACTCAAAGAGCAACGTAACAGCCCCAACCTTAACAAACAAAACATCCCCATTTCGCACCCGCAAGTCTGATTCTAGAGCTGCCTTCCAGGTAGTCAGAGGAAATAAAACAAAACAGACTGCCCCAAAGATAAACACAATCCCCCTTGCTAACAGATATGATGTACTAGGTAACAGTACAGATGAGGCCGCAGGTGCAGACAATGCACACAAAAGTAAAGTAACGAAAAGAAAACCGTATCAAGAGTCCAAGGCTACACTGGTTAGCAAAAATTAAATAAAGTCACAAATAGTTAGTGACTCGCTCTCACGTGGACAGGGGGCCCAATGGGCTACATTAGCACCAGGTAAAAGATCCGTCAAGTCATACCAGGTGCTAAAATTACCCACATCACCAACGACATCAAGAAGTCCCAAATCAAACTAAGTACTTGCCTAGTTCTCAGTGTAGTAACGATGCCTACGACGGGGGTAACACAAGTAGCAAACAAATAATGACCAAATATAAAACACTGATCCAAGAAGCAAAAAATAAAACCAAAAAATTTATCATACTAGGAATCCCTCCCCGCATGAAAGAAAGCAGTTACAGTAATCTCAGGGCCAATGACATCAACGAGTCCCTAAATCAACTCTGCATCCAACAACACGTCGCATTCATTAACCCATTTTATGAAGTAAAAGGGAAAAGGGAATTTTTCAAGCGAGATGGAATTCATCTCTCCCACACTGGTTCCACGTGGCTAGCTGCGAAATTAAATGAAGCTATGTACAACGCCCACGAGAAAACTAGGGATAATCACCAGTCTTCTCACAAATCACCATCAAACTCTGACAGGACAAAGAAAAGCCTGATAAGCCACCCTACTCTCTCAGAGAACCTAATTCTTCCTAATCCTTCCCCAAGGTCTTACCCCATACCTTTTCCCAAACTCCCTTCTCCTCGCCTCCAAACCCCGCTGCGTCCCTCCCTCGCACCTCCCTCCCCTCCCCTTTATTCCATTACGCCCTCACCCCCCTACCCTCAATCACCAAACTCCCGCTCCACCCATACCATCACCTAGATTTTCCGTACGACTCAATCACTCTTTACCCGAACAAAAAAACTATTAAACTCTCTCCAACCACCGAACGTGTCATTGCTGTCGGATTCCCCCACTTACAAAAGATCGAGAGAGAATAAACAAGCAGTCAAATTAATGTATTTTAATGCCAGAAGTCTACGAAATAATATTGACGAACTAAGAATTATGTTACTAAATGAAGAAAGATATAATTGCAATAACAGAAACTTATTTAGACACCAACAATATCGATTTCACACATGAATATCAGATCAATTCCTATAAACTATATCATAAGGACAGAGTAGGTAAGAGAGGAGGTGGTGTATTACTTTATATAAAAGAAAATATATGCTCACTTGAGGTTCAAATTCCTTCTAATAACTCAGAACTGTTATGTGTGAAAATTAATAACAAGGATATAGACATTAATGTGGTTGTCGTATATCGTCGTCCAACTCATACCTATCAAGAGGATATAGACCTATACAATAATTTAGAAGAAACTCTATCAACAAAAGAAACCCTTATCATTGGCGATTTTAATCTTCCTAATATTCATTGGGGAGATTTAAAAGGGTCTGGCCATGCATCAGAAAAAATGACCGAATTTATTAAAGATAACTTCTTATATCAATTAGTCCAGAAACCCACGAGGGGAGATAATATTTTAGACCTAGTAATCACGACCCACGAAAATTTAATTTCTGACTTAGAAGTTGGGGAATTAATATCTAATTGTGATCATAATATCGTCAGGCTCCAAATTAATATGTCGCACACAAACAGCACTAGTGAAACTTTTATTCCCAACTATAATATGGCAGACTTCAATAGCCTAAGAAATGACCTAAAAGATATTAATCTGCATCTCGAAGGTCTCACCAACATTGACGATACATGGGAAAGATTTAAAGAAATATTCATGAGTGCTCAAAAGAAAC
>JBAKBP010039843.1:0-14382 GCA_037953745.1 Lithodes maja | reverse complement strand
GCGATATTGACTGGCTAGTTGTGCGAGAAGGGCAGTGCTTCACCCGTAGAATTATATGCGATATGCTGTATATATTTTTGAATCTTCAATATTTTTAGTATTACAGTTTAGTCCACTGGGGGATGGGGGGGGGGGGGGGTTGCTCTACGCAAAGGGCTGTTCTAGGGCAACATGGTATGTGATGGGTTATATGGGTATGTTGATGGGGGGGGGGGGGGGGTCTGCAAAGAGGACCGTTCTAGGGCAACATGCTGTGTGATGGGTTATATGGGTATATTGATGGGGGGGGGGGGGCTGCACAGAGGACCGTTCTAGGGCAACATGTTGTGTGATGGGTTATATGGGTATATTGATGGGGGGGGGAGGGGCTGCACAGAGGACCGTTCTAGGGCAACATGCTGTGTGATGGGTTATATGGGTATATTGATAGGGGGGGGGGGGCTGCACAGAGGACCGTTCTAGGGCAACATGCTGTGTGATGGGTTATATGGGTATATTGATAGGGGGGGGGGGGGAAGGGGCTGCACAGAGGACCGTTCTAGGGCAACATGCTGTGTGATGGGTTATATGGGTATATTGATAGGGGGGGGGGGGCTGCACAGAGGACCGTTCTAGGGCAACATGCTGTGTGATGGGTTATATGGGTATATTGAGGGCTGTTCTAGGGCAACATGCTGTGTGATGGGTTATATGGGTATATTGATTTTTTTTTGGTGGGGGGGGGGGGGTGCGCAGAGGGCTGTTCTAGGGAAACATGCTGTACGATGGGTTACATGAGGTATATTGATGGGCCCCCCCCCCCCCCTATCAATGCGCAGAGGGCTGTTCTAGGGCAACATGCTGTGTGATGGGTTATATGGGTATATTGATGGGGGGGGGGGACTGCGCAGAGGGCTGTTCTAGGGAAACATGCTGTGTGATGGGTTACATGGGGTATATTGATAGTGATTTACCTTCTAATCTTGAATAAAATGTGTTTATTACCCCCAATATACATTTAAATGGGTATTACTGTAATGCCCTCGAAAATATACCGCAACCCCAATAATGTACTACCCGAGTTGACGTCTGGTATAGTGTAAACTAGTTGTTGATGGGAAGTCTAATAAACTCATCACGTGAATCACCACGAGACTATCACCTGGTTCTTACAAAGAGGACTAAGGTTACTATACTATTGTACGTCCGTGGTAGTACAGTGGGTTAGCGCGCGGGCCTGGTTGACCTATGGAGGCCATGGTCACTAATCAGGGTTCAAACCCCACCCAAGGCATCTCAAAACCTGTGGGTTTTTAGGAGGGTTCGAGCCCTGCGCCAGGCCCCAGGAAAGGGTGCCTAAGTGGGCCTGGGGAGTTTTCAGGACAGAAAAATTCCCTTCGCATCCAGTATTTCATTTCCCAGGTGCGGTGGGAATATGAACATGACTAGATTAATATCCAGTATTCGAGAATGGATAATAAGTTGTAGGCGTGTGCATAAACCTTTAACTGTCTTGGTGGTGTAATGGTTAAGGTGTCTAAAAATCTGTGTGTGATAGCCCGGGTTCGAATCCTGGTGGATCACATATGTGCTTTCATTAATTTCATTGGAGGTGTTTGGTGTTGTGGTGAAATTAATAAAACATAGATTAAGACGTTTATCCCCATCCAAGTGTCGATTTCTTCCTGGCGAGCGACAGCGAGCCAGCATTGTATGGAGAAATCCGGCTTTGCCGGAGACATTTTTCTATCAAAAAATGTACAAATTTACCTTGCTGTCAAAACAAAAATATAAATATGCTGGCTCGCTACCGCTCGCCAGGAAAATATTGACACCTGGATTAGGGTAAATGTCTTAAAACAGTAGGCTGAATAGGGCCGAATGGATACAAGCCAAAGAGAAAGGGAGAGAAAGATAAAAAAAGCGAAGTGGGCTTGGTTAAGGGGTACAAGATCTAGAGATGGTGATACTCTTGGTCTCTGTGTGCAGGCATGAGGTGTTGGTGCTGGACAGTCTGGGGTGGTTATTTTATTCTGTTGCTGCTGTGATTTCTCTCTCCTCGCTGACCTTGGAAACCACCAGTGAGGTCTTTGGAAGCACCTGAAAGCGGGTCTTTGGAAGCACCCTGGAGGTCTTGGGCAGCACCTTGGAGGCCTTGGTAAGCACCTAATTGGTCTTGGGAAGCACTGTTGGTCAGGTCTTTGATCAGGTCTTGGAAAGCACCTTGGAGGCCTTGGGAAGTGCCTGTACCAAGAAACATGTTTTGGGAAGCACCTTCATCTTGGCATTGGGAAGTGCCGAGTATCTTAGGGGGTGTGTAGTTACCGAATAGATCACTCATCCGGTATTCCTTATTATCTTACTCCTCTTGGTGATATTCGGTGTCCAGTCTACAAGGGCACCATTCTTCAGGTAGTTGGAAGTGGATGTGGGCAATTTTGGCATGAAAGCCGGTTGATCCTTTGATGGTATCCACTGAGGACCAGAGTCAGGTAGCCCAGGTGGTGTGACATCATTGGAGGCAGGGCATGATGTCATGCGGGGCGGAGCTTCGGGTCGGCTAGAGAATGGTGGTGGAGGGGTAATTACCTTCTTCCTCTCTGTGTTTTTGGCAGGCGCCTTTTCTTTCCTTGATATGGTTATAGGTGGCTTCTTGGTTGCTGATTTCGTTGCAGCTCTTTCAGTCTTCGTTGCAGTGGTTGTTGTGAGTGTTGGAGGTGGCGATTGCATGATTGTCATATGCATGGTGATTTCCAATGGCAGACAGTCCTATTTACTTCTCTGGATACTTATATGGCTATTGATGGAATCCTGGGCATTGTGGGTAATGTTGATGGTGTTGCAGGCACTTTCTTTTGCGATGCAGGTATAACACCATACGCAACTGACTAACCATAGGCAGAATTATATGTCAGTTGCACGATCATGCATTCTAGGTTAGCTCTAGGATCAATTAAGACATTGCAGCTGACTAGGACTAGTAATATTCTTGGTTAGCTGTAAGATCAGGTAAGGCATGCAAAGCAACTCATGTCAGGTAGCATTAAATTGGAGTAGTATAACTCGTGAATTTACACTTCTCTGTCCCACTATGTTTTAAGGAGTAAGTCTTGGTTAGTTATGCGGTCAGATAAGGAACAGCCACAAACTTATGATACTGGTTCCAGTGTAGCATTTATTGGGACTAATAATGATTAGATGGCCAGGCAGCTCCGCTCCTGATGTAAGGGTCCACCAGCAGTACATGATGATGGTTTCCATGCAACTGGGTAGCCAGCAGTCCTTGCCAAGCATGGGAGGCAGAGACTCCGAGGCAATAAACTCCTTAGCATTAGGAGTCTTCTTGAAGGTGACAAGACTATAGGTAGCGCCAACGAACTTGACAATAATCTTGATCCCTGACCTCTCTAACTCAAAAGGGCCTCGAACAAACTGGCTGTAAATATCCACACCTATTTCCTAGTGGACTCTTCCCAAATTATAGAAACGTCAGCCCGATTGCTTTAATTAATTGCGAGTTATAAGAAGTTAAGGGGTCAAGATTATATATTGTCAAGTTTGCTGGTGCTACCTATAGTAGAAGACTGCTTGGTGACACAGCAGGCAACTTTTCTGTATCTATGGAGGTAATGGAGCTGTTGTTGTTGGGGTCTTTTTGAATGCTGGTTGGTGAGAGCTTGCAACTCCCTGCTTGTTACTACAGTGAGAGGATTGTTGCTTGGTGACATGAAGGTGCTAGTTGGTGTCAATGTTGCTTGCTATAGACACAGATTGCGGTTCCCTACTTGTTGCAGCAGTGAAAAGATTGACGGTTGGTGACATAACGGTGTTGGTTGGTGACACAGCTGGGTTGGTGACATGTCAGCCAGGGTCCTATACTTACCAAGAGTTTGCTTCAGGGTTCTTTATTAGGGGTAGAGCACAGGCTTGGTTATTGCTAACATCTTTCTGTTCTCCAGTAGCAGTCTCGACAGTTTGGTCGGATCCCATAGGTAGCGCGCTGCAGGCAAGAGGTGCGGCAGAAAGGGGCGATGGGAGGCTTATATGGCTCATGGCTCGGAAGTGTGCTCAAATCAGATATTCGCAAGCGGCTTCCAAACGTTTCCCATCAGAGATAATGTAGCTTCTATCATTTTTCCAACAGGTAGGCTATGCTAGGAGTTTAAGTTGACACTGGTTCATTTGGATCTTGTTGTGATGTCACTGGTTTAGATCCACAGGTTGATACTACTACTCAACTGGTTAAGTTGACATCGAAAAAATCGCCAACTTGATTGTGGAAGAAGTTATTAAAGGTAAAATTTGAAAAGCATTATGCTTATATTCTACAGCCGATTTGTGTAACTCGGTAAATTTGTATTAGACTATATGAGTCTGATAAAAATAGGCTAGACAAATTATTTACTCTAGGTTATTTAAATTAGGCTAGACATAAATGATTTACTCTAGGTTATTTTGCTAATTAACTGACATGCCTGAATTAGAAAACTCAGACTGTGAGAAATATCTAGGTGTGTTTGTTAGCAATGATTTGAAACCTAGAAAACAGTGTATAAGCATTCGTAACAAGGCAAACAGGATTTTCGGCTTCATCTCTAGGAGTGTGAGTAACAGAACTGCAGATGTTATCTTAAAACTTTACTTGTCATTAGTGAGACCCCAATATGGATTATGCTGTTCAATTTTGGTGTCCTTACTACAGAATGGACATAGATTCCCTATAGAGAGTACAACGTAGAATTAAACAAAATATCCATAATATTAGAAATCTCCCATATGAAGGAAGGTTGAAGAAATTAGGCTTACATTCGTTAAAGAGACGCAGAGTTCGAGGGGATATGATAGGTGTTCAAGTGGGTTAGTGGGATTAATAAGGGGAACATGGTAACAGAGTTGTAGATAGTTGGAGTAGGCTACCGAGTGCTATAGTGGGACCAAGAACGATAGAGTTTTAAGATAAAATTATATAGGCATATGGACGAGATGGGATGGGTGTGAAGGGGATCTGCTGTCGGGTGTGGGCCAATGGGCGCTCTGCAGACCCCGTTGTCTGACCTATGACCGTTTTGGTGAGGTCGGTCCCCAAGGTGTTAGTAAGCTGGGCCTATAATTAGGCCTTACAATTAGGGTTGGGTGTGAGAGGGTTCTGCCTTGTGTGGGCCAATCGGTTTTCTGTAGACTCACATGTCTTATGTCCTTATGTCTTATTTTAATCATCACCCTTACACACAAAGTTTTATACAATCACAAATCACAAGGCTATAACCATATATTTATTGTGCATTTACGTAAGACTCGATCCAGGCTCCAATCTGCAAGGCAGGTAGCATATAATAAAGGACTGCTGTATTTGTATTTATTACCCTTCCGTACTATTGCGGAGCTGTCCAATCTGCAAGGCAGGTAGTGTTAGAAAGGACCTCTGAGTTTAGTACCCTTCAGTAACCCGACTGAGGTACGGAGCTGTACTAACCTGCTACTACTGAGTGATACATACTGACTGCGCATAGGTGCGGAGGTGTCCGTAAGCCCTGGCCCGAAGGATTCAATCAAGATATAGGCTATAACTAAACGAGTCAAGATAGAGAGAGAAGGGCAGTAGAGGAACAAATCGAGGAAGGCGAAGACACGCAGACATGCATTTCTCGCCAATTCACCAGTTCAGCCGGAGCACATGAGCTCCACATCAGAGCTCTTATAGGGAAGGGCCGAAGGATGAGGCAAGAACTGCTACACTGCAACACCAACCTGGTCCAACCAAGAAGTGATCAGGGTGAAGAATGAGCGATCAGGTCGAATTATATCTAGAATTGATTACTGTAATTCATTGTTCATTGGTCTACCAAATGTTATTTTGAAGAAACTCCAGTCTGTTCTCAATAGGTGTGCTGACTAATATTTTCACTTCCACCCAGAACACCCACCACATATTATCTAATAGATCTACACTGGCTTCCCATCAAGGCCAGAATAGAGTTTAAAGTGTGCCTACTGACATTTAAGGTGCTGAGGTTTGGTGAGCCTAAGTATTTGTTGGATCTTCTATTTCCAACACATAATGAGTCAAATGTGAATTTGCGTAGTGGCGATGACCCATATCGCCTTTATGAGCCCAGAGCCATTGGGGAACGTACTTTTGCTGCTAGATCCTTTTTTTATGTTGCCCCACGTCTATTCAATCGACTTCCAGTGTAACTTAAGCAGTTAAATTGTGTTGACGCTTATAAGAAACAACTGAAGTCGCACATATTTCTGAGAGCTTATGATATTGGGGAGCATAGAGTTACTGATGACTATGCTTTAATGTTTTTATTGTGTTTTTTTTTTTTTTTTTTTTTTTTTTTTTTTAAATGGAAAATTTTAAGTTAAGGCCGCGGTGAGCGCTCGTGAATCCACTTGGAGAATTGGCGCTTGAACAAATAAAATAAAATATAAGCATATTAAGGTAGAAAAAATCACATCGAGAAGCAAAATATGCATTACCGAAGGGAATCAAGTCAGTCCGGTCACAACAGCAACCGAAGAGACAAATCAGGTCAGGAGTCTGCTACCTAGCCAGGCCAGGGAGATATGAGATACAGGTTGCCCGAGGACAACCGAATGAGACAGAATAAAAATAGAAGGGGAAAAACATAGAAAGAGAAATGGAAAAACTACTCAAAATTAGTCAAGCTGACGACGAAAGCTCGAGGGGAGATAGGAAGGGAAATGTCCACAACCATCCCCCATCAAGCCCCAGTCGCCGGCCCCGAAGCCCCCCAACCGCGTCAAGGAGAGTAGTAAGTGGGAAATAACTTGAATAAGTAATTAAACTGTTATAACTATGTGTAATGCCCTCGAAAATATCCCGCAACCCCAATAATGTACTACCCGAGTTGACGTCAGGTATAGTATAAAATAGTCGTGGATGGGAAGTCCAATAAACTCATCACGTGAATCACCACGAGACTATCACCTGGTTCTTACAAATCGGACTAAGGTTACTATACTTTTGTACGTCCGTGGTAGTACAGTGGGTTAGCGCACGGGCCTGGTTGACCTATGATGGTCATGGTCACTAACCAGGGTTCGAATCCCACCCAAGGCATCTCAAAACCTGTGGGTTTTTAGGAGGGTTAAACTCCCTTCAGAGGTTCGAGCCCCGTGCCAGGCACCAGGAAAGGTTGACCATAAGTGGGCCTGGGGAGTTTTCAGGAGACCATAAATTCCCTTCACACCCAGCATTTCATTGAGGCCAGTACGGGGATGAGTGTTTGATCTTAATACCGCATTGTTGGGTGAACTGGTGCCAAACGTGTCCACTAAATTCGGGGCCATTGTCGGATAGAAGAGCAAGGGGAAGGCCGAATATAGGGAACACTTCTGTGGCAAGCAGTGTGGCGACGGTGGTAGCTGTGTGGTCTTTAACTGGGCAGGCTATTAAAAAATTTGAATATACGTCAACAAATGTGACGATATAGCGGTTGCCAGCGTAAGAAGGAAACGGGCCCATGATGTCGAGGGATAGGACCTGGAACGGTTTGTTTGCAGAAATGGTACCAGCTGGGCCTGGCGTGCGTGATCTATCTTTCCCCAATAAACAAGGTTTGCAGGATTCTGTCACGCATTGTGCAATCTTGGAGGGGTTGGGGGTCCAGTACTGATCCGCGAAGATTTTTAACATTTTCTTTTGTCCAAGGTGTATGCCGTTTCCCTCGTGGATGGCAATCATGTAGTCGTGGGCAATGGTGGGGTCTAGGACTATGTGACCGGAGTCTGTGGCAAGTTGATCTCCCCAGCGAGTCAGTTTCCTGAAGACATTTAACGGTATCCAGGGTGGTCTGATTCTTGTTTCCCAAGATTGAATTAGTGAGGGTGCTGGGGGGGAATTATGTTGGTGGATGGGGGTAGATAAGAGCTCAGTGTTTTGTAAGGCGGCTAGGTTGGTGGGGGGGTCTTTCGGTACTGGCAAACGTGACAGGTCGTCTGCATTGGTGTGAAGTTTACCTGGACGATACTGTATTGTAAAATCGTAGTCCTCTAGTGTCTCCCTCCAGCATACCAAGATGGCTGAGTTGGTTTCGCACTTACGCAACCATTGCAAAGATTGATGGTCGGTTATTATATCGAGTTTTGCGCCCAACACAAATGACCGGAAGTGGTTGAGTGCCCAAATGATCCCTAGGCACTCTCTCTTGGTGGCTGCATAATTCTGTTGGGCTTGGTTGAGTGTGGAGCTGGCATACGCTATCACATGTTCCTCTCCGTCTCTTACTTGAGCTAAAACTGCACCAATGGCGTACAGAGATACGTCGGTATAAAGACGGAAAGGTTTATGGTAATCAGGGAAAGCGACAATAGGGGCTTGGATTAGCTTTTGCTTCAAAGTGTTAATAGCAAGGTCTCTTTCGGGTGTCCAGGTGAATGTGGTGTCCTTGTGGGTGAGTTGGTGGAGGGGTCTGGCTATTGCGGCAAAGTGGGGGACGAAATGTCTGTAGTATGTGGCTAAACCTAGAAAAGAACGTACTCCTTTAACGGTGGTGGGTGGGGGTTGGCTTTGTATGGCTTGAAGTTTCTTTGGGTCTGGTGCAATACCATGTTCAGATATTACGTGGCCGAGGAAATCTACCTTATTTCGTGCAATCTCGCACTTTGAGGGTTTCAATTTCAACCCGGCGGCTCGGATTCTTTGAAGAACTTGTTTCAACCTGAGGAGGTGTTCTTCCCAGGTTTGTGAGTACACAATAATATCGTCTAGATACGCTAGGCAGGTTTCCCAGGTCAGGCCATGTAATACCGCTTCCATCAAACAGGAGAAAGTGGCGGGTCCGTTACAGAGGCCAAAAGGTAGGACGTTAACTTCGTAGTGGTGGCCACCACTAGTGGAAAATGTTGTTTTTTCTTGGTCCTCTGCCTTGATAGGCACTTGCCAATACCCTGCTTGCAAGTCGAGGGTAGTGAACCATCTGGATCCATATAGGGAGTCAAGGGAATCGTCTATCCTGGGTAATGGCGTAGCATCCTTAATGGTTACGTCATTCAATCTCCTATAATCGACGCAAAAACGGGTTGACCCATCTTTCTTTTTTACTAGGACAACAGGGGAAGACCAGGGGCTGATGGACGGGGTAGCAATTCCGGCCTCTAACATCTCTTGGACTTGGCGTTCCTCTTCCTGGCGTTGTATGGGATTTTTTCTACGGGATGGTTGTCTTATGGGGGGGCCTGTGGTGTTAATGATGTGTTGTTCCACATCGGTCTGTCCGATTTCAGTGGGTTGTTGGGCAAACACGTCACTGAACTCTAGCAATAGTTCGTACATGCTGTGTTTTTGGTGGTCGGATAATGTGTCAGGGAGAGGGGGCAATTTGAGGCTGGTAGGGGTGTCATTGGAATCTATGGGGAGGTCATCAAAAGTTTCGAGGTCTCCTATGATGAGGCCTTTTGGTAATGTCAGGGATTCTTCAGAGATATTTGCCACTAGAATGTGATTGATGCGAGCAGAAATGATGGCGGGTTGTAAGAGGCAACGATTGGGGTTGGTGGACGTGGTAGTGGGGGAAAATATCATGTGAGTTTGGGGTATGGGTCGAAGGTTAACCCATTTTTGATGGCGGGGGGGAATTTGACATTTATCTTGAACTACAGCTGGGCTAATGATGTTGGGGGATCGACTGGTGAGCAGGTGCTCGGTACACATAAGGGGGGGGAATCACTTTGGTGGGGGTCACGCGTGCGTGAGGGGGGGATTAACGGCGCGTGTGGGAGGATCAGAGTGGTGAGGGGTGAGCGATTTAGAAAACGGAATTTGTTGGTGGGACTGCGGAGGGTTGGTGGGGGAAGAGTTAGGTATAGAACATGGGTTATTGGTGGAGGACTGATGTACTGATTTGTGGTTGTTAACAGGACGAATTTGGGGAGTTTTGTCGGTGGCAGTCACGGTTTGTTTAGAGGTTATATGGGATTGGTGGGTTTGTCTGTCATGAGAGGGCGAGTCAAGTGTGGGATTTTGAAGTTTTCTAGGGGTGTGAATTGTGTGGGGGTGGAAGGGAGCTACTGACGGAAAACTGTCACAAGGGAAATTTTGTTGGTTGTGGAATATCTGAGCATTTCTGGGGGCATGGGGAAAACATTGTTGGGTACATAGGTCGGCATTTTCCCTGGAAACATGTGTACATAAATATTTGGTAGAATGGTTTTTACATACATCAGAGTCTGCCCTGGAAACATGGGAGGATTGATCCTGGACAGAGTTAGGAGAAATGGGGGGGTTACCGAGAGGGAGTTGCTTGGACTTGTCTTCTTTCGTTTGTTGAGGCATTTTTTCAACGAAATGAGTGATATTTTGAGAGAACTCGGGGCAAGGGGAGGGGTTAGGAGTTACCTTAGTGCTAGCCACAACTTGGTAATCCTGACTCAGAGTTTGTTGAGGGTGGAGGTGTTTTTTTCTTTTTGTGAATAGGCTTCTGCGTGATTGGTTTGTCAGAGGCTTTGGGTTGGATTTTTTTTTTGAATGAGATCAGCCTCTGGCCGCAGTCAACCTGGGCCTGGAGTTTTTGAAGGAGGTCAAGTCCAAGGAAACCATCGTAATGTTTACAGTGGGAGGAAAATACTGTGAACTGGTGATAACAACGAACATGGGGGGCAGGAGTAGTTACTGACAGGGGCAAAGTGTCTCCTAGGAGATTTAAGTAGGTATCAGCAGCTGAGATTAGTTCTGATTTGGTAGGTAACAAGGGGCCAAATAGTCGGTGGTGTTGATTATAATAAGACTTGAACAAACATGACTTGGCAGCTCCCGTGTCGATTAACAAGCGGACAGGAATGTCCTTGATTTTGGCCATGTAGTAAATGGGGGCAGTGCGATCAGTTATGGTGTCCCCCGCCGAGGCCATCGTGGGCGGGGGGTACTTTAAAAATCCTGGGAGTCGGTATCTACCTCATCCAGGGTTTCCTCGGTATCGTCTGAGGTCATGATAGGGGCTATTTCTCCGGTGTGCATTTCCTCCATTTCTTCCTCTTGTCCCAACTCCTCTTCATTTACAGAAATGCGAGGAGTAAAGGGGCGAGGTTTGGCAGAGTCACGAATTTGATGGAGGGCACACTGAGCAATACAGGCAGGGAAATCATAGGGGTTGATAATTACTAATGTAGGGTTTTTACTTTGGTAGGTGTTGTAGGTTCTGTTCCGGTTGAAGATTCTGCGTGGCTGGGTAGGTTGGAACCGGGGCCTACTGGGTTGGGGCTTGCCGGAAGGGTAGGTCGGTCTGTTGTGGAAGGATGAGGATGGGTAGGCATTCTTGGAGTTGAAGGTTTGAGCCTTGGGGTTTTGGTGGTCGAGGTGCTGCGGGTGCGTGGGAAACTTCTTTATTACAGCGATTTGGGTGGGTGTTTCTGTGCGCACGGCCAAAATACGTCGGATCGTGATGAGATCTTTTTGATATCCGACGAAATCGTGCACACGGAAATGATCTTTTACTGCTGAGGGCAATATTGATACAAGGTTGACCAGAATCTGCTGCTCTTGCTGGATTCTGGTCAATGTGGGGAAAGACACTTTTATATGTTGGGCGATCTTATTCACTGTGGCATCTAGATCGCCTTCGAATTTAGTGTCTTGGATACGGGTGTGGGCCACGAAAACGCCCAACGAAGGCTTAATGGCTTCTATCACTATTGGGCGAAATTCGTCCCATGTGAGAGCAGGGTGCACTTGGTAGGCAACCAGGGAAACGGCTTTTCCCAGGTGCGTTAATGTCACGGCTATCTTTTCTGCGTCCGTGGTATAAACTAGGTCAAGTACGGGTTTCACTATGTCCATGAACGTTTCGATCTCGTAAGTTTCCCCATCATAATGTGGGATGGGGATGTGAGAACGGTGCACCATGATGTTATCGTGTTCTGGCTGTTCCAAACTTGCAATGCAATGCAACCTTTTATCCGAATCAAGAACCACCGCTGGCGCCAATGTTATGCCCTGTTTTTCTACAGGATTAACTTGGGTAATGTGAGTTCTAACTGACTGGGTATAGAAGGCTGCATGCACAAAACAAGGTACGAGGAATAGAGAACACAAAATAAACACACGGTAACAAGACACACGATCACTTTTATTGATGAACACACTTCTATAGTTTCCTTGATGATGATTAATATGAAGCATAAGAAGGTATGAATACTCGTACAAGACAAATGATAGAATTGAACAACTAGCATTAAGTGGATCTGGATGGAGCCTAGTCTCCCACTTCCAACGTTCAGGTATTAATCTTCTGATCACTGGCTTTATTCACAAGTTGATATACTGGAGACCATAAATGTTACTTATAGATTCATATTCACTATTAGATTTATCACTGGTAGCTCTGATGCACAAGTAGTAGTTCACAGACTAGATTAGACACGCGTATTTTAGAGCACAGGAATTCTAGTAACCTCAGGGGGGTACTGATCTAAGTTTTATATTCTTGTATCAGAAATACATAGAACGCAAATCAGTGGGCGAACATTCAGATATCACTAGGGTTTCACTTCTATGTAATAATATCTGGATATATGGGTAATTACGAGAGTTAATATCGCCTGTTAATTAATAAACACTGATACGCTTAGTACTTCCTAATGGAATGGTTATATGTGAATTATACTGGGGCAAAGATATAGCCACTTCATAGAAATATTAATAAGTGAGTCTCTAAATAGCACTGTAACACTGTAGTGCTGATAGAGTGAATCTTGGGTCGTATTTGATTGGTCTGGTCCTGGTTATCTTGCGTCCGTGAGGTTGGGGGCTAGCGACTGGTTCCGCGGCCGTCCAGATGGTCCATATGTAGAAGTTCTCAAGACGGATCTCTTGGCGATCGTTGCTGGCTACACTCTTATATCCCCACTGGTTTATGTGAATGTTATAAGGTGCACGTAGATTTCCTTTACGTGGACAGATTCTTCTATCTGTGATGAAATGCTGGGTGTGAAGGGAATTTATGGTCTCCTGAAAACTCCCCAGGCCCACTTAGGGTCAACCTTTCCTGGTGCCTGGTGCGGGGCTCGAACCTCTGAAGGGAGTTTAACCCTCCTAAATACCCACAGGTTTTGAGATGCCTTGGGTGGGGTTCGAACCCTGGTTAGTGACCATGACCATCATAGGTCAACCAGGCCCGTGCGCTAACCCACTGTACTACCACGGACGTACAAAAGTATAGTAACCTTAGTCCGATTTGTAAGAACCAGGTGATAGTCTCGTGGTGATTCACGTGATGAGTTTATTGGACTTCCCATCCACGACTATTTTACACTATACCTGACGTCAACTCGGGTAGTACATTATTGGGGTTGCGGGATATTTTCGAGGGCATTACACTATGAAATATGAAAAATAACTTCATACAAGTATAATAATAATATTAGTCAACTATACGTGACTGAGGAAGCAATTACTCTGCGACTGAACTTTCACTATTGGATTTGTACCCGGATGATAAGTAGCGCATAAACTCAGGTCTGAATAAGTGTTCAAGTTTTACGTCTACAGTAGGTGTACAGTAGGCTATGTCTTTATAACCGGATCGATAAACATGTATATATTTCCACGTCAAAGAATACAGGACCCTGAATTCGAGGAAATATATAATTTTTTGCACGATAAAATGTGTAGGCCTACTGTGCTCCCGAATCAGAGCAATGGATAATAAATAAATAAGGGGAGAATGGAAAATCTTCTAAGTTTACGTTAACACTGTGAACCTTGACATACCTAAGTCTAAACCCTCACTGTAGGCTAATCATCGTTACCATTACGAACAAGAAAAACATTTAAAGGATTTCTTAGAGAGTAGAACACTGGGAGAAAGAGTTTGGAGCACACTGGTAGAGGCACGGTTGTCTTGGTTTTTGCGCCTATAGGGACATAAATAAGCCATATTTCGTTTACATTATTTATGTTACTGTATTTCTCTCCAATCAAGTACCTCTAAGTAAGCGCCTTAATGATATTAACACTTCAACTGAATATATGATTGTTCTTTAGCACTATGGCAAACAATTCTTATCCACTGCTACCATAAACATAATCTTCTGGATATATCACTCACTCACAGTCTGTTATAATATTTAATAATTAACATAAATTCAACAAATAAGTAGTAATATTACCAATTAATGCAAATCACTAGCAATCAATAACAATGAACCACTACTATTACCAATCATATAAATACCAATCTAACTACTAATCAAGTCACTATTCAATACTAAATAGTACCAATCAATAATATTGTTAATCAGTACCAATACCAATCACTACCAATACTAATCATTACTATACCCTGTTCCAAGTAAGTAGACAAATCATCTTGAAAATTAACCCCTATAACTCACACACGACTAGAGTAATCGAGCTAATATTTCTACAATTTGAAGAGGGTC
>JBAKBP010039842.1:0-14385 GCA_037953745.1 Lithodes maja | reverse complement strand
ACTACTTTGCATATAGCAGCATAGGCATAAGGTTGCAAATACATTCAGGTTCTAGTTTTGTTTTAGCAGAGAAAGAAGAGTAAGGTTAAACGATATTTACGCAGGAGTTGTTTGTAGCAACATCCAGCAGCCCCTTCTCTGTATGCTCCTACTTTCTCTATCCTAGTTTCAAAGCCAAAGGCGGATGTTGTGCATATGTGCACAACAAACTCACTTGCTCCCGATTTCGACTCTTCTGAATTCTCAACTTTATGGCTCAAACTTTCCTGTCATTCTCTTACTAAATATTTCTGTGCTGTCTATCTTTCCCATAACTCTACCAACTTTCCCAAATTCTTTGACTATCTAAACTCTACAGTGGAACACATTCTATCCATTTCTCCTTTCTCAGAAATCTCCATCTTAGGAGATTTCAACGTTCACCACCGCCAATGGCTCTCCTCTCACACTACTGATCCACCTGGTGAACAAGCCTACGTCTTTTCTATCCTAAATGACCTAGAGCAGTTAGTTCAGCAACCCACCCGTATCCCGGATCGCATCGGAGATCGGCCCAACATTCTTGACCTCTTTCTAACTTCTAACCCTTCTTCTTATACTGTTGATCTTTTCTCTCCTTTGGGCTCCTCCGACCATAAACTTATCTCTGTCACCTGTCCTATCTCTCCAGTACGGCCACCCGATCCTCCTAGCCGGCGGTGCTTGTGGCACTTTGGCGCTGCCGACTGGGAGGCTCTTCGGCAGTACTTCTTTGATTTCCCATGGAATGATTTCTGCTTCCGTGGCCGAGGACCCTCGGAGAGTGCTGAACCCATTACCGAGGTAATCCTATCGGGCATGGAAGCATACATTCCATTCTCTTTCTCTCAGACTAATGCTAAAAAATCTTGGTTTACTCACACCTGTTCTACTGCTGTCCGCAATAAGGAGGAAGAATTCAAACGGTACCGAAGCCTTAAAACTCAAGACTCTCATTCTTCATATGTTTCTGCCCGGAATCAAGCCAAATCTGTTCTTCGACTTGCCAAACACTCTTTCATCAATAATAAATGCACTGAACTATCCAACTCTAGCTCTTCCCAAGCTTTCTGGCATCTAGCCAAAAACCTCTCCAACAATTTCTCTTCCTCGTCTTTCCCTCCCCTTTCCCACTCTGATGGCACAACCATCACTTCTTCCTCTGACAAAGCTAAACTCTTTGCTCAAACTTTTGCTAGAAACTCCACCTTGGATGATTCCGGTGCTATTCCTCCCTCTCCGCCCTCCTCTCTCTTACTTATGCCTAATATCCTAATCTCTTCAAAAGATGTACTTTCTACCCTCTCTGGGCTTAACACTAATAAGGCGTACAGTCCGGACAGTGTTCCTCCTTTTGTTCTCAAAAACTGTGCTTCCGTGCTGACTCCCTGCCTAGGCAAACTCTTTCATCTCTGTCTATCCTCTAACGTCTTCCCTTCATGCTGGAAGTTTGCTCACATTCAACCTGTCCCAAAGAAGGGTGACTGCTCTCAACCCTCCAACTATCATCCAATTGCTCTCATTTCTTGTCTTTCTAAAGTTTTTGAAACTATTCTTGCTTCCAAATTTCTTAAGCATTTCTCTTCTCATAATCTGCTCTCAGATCGCCAGTATGGCTTCCTTCAGGGTCGCTCTACTGGTGATCTTCTTCATATTTTACTAACTCTTGGTCATCCTCCTTTCGGGACTTCGGTGAGACTTTTTCTATTGCACTAGACATATCGAAAGCCTTCGATAGAGTCTGGCATAAATCTTTAATTTCTAAACTACCCTCCTTCGGTTTCTATCCCTCCATCTGTGCCTTTGTCTCTAATTTCCTTTCCGGCCGTTCCATAGCCGCGGTTGTGGACGGCCATTGTTCACTTCTTCACCCTATAAACTCCGGTGTTCCTCAGGGCTCTGTCCTATCTCCTATTCTCTTTCTAATTTTTATAAATGATCTCCTTAACTGTACCTTAATTCCCATCCATTCATACGCAGACGACTCAACCTTACACTACTCCATTACTTTTTCAGAACGCCCCAGCCAGCAATCCCTCAACGACAAACGTAATGAAGCCATACAACTCTTAAATTCTGATCTAAATACTATTTCCAATTGGGGCAGAGAAAACCTTGTTAACTTTAATGCTTCCAAAACCCAATTTCTCCATCTATCTACCCGTTAGGATCTCCCAGCGGACTATCCCTTATTCTTCAACAATACAAAAATCAACCCTTCATCTTCTCTCAATATTCTTGGTGTCTCTTTTTCTTCTGCTCTCATTTGGAAGGACCATATTACCAGTCTTGCTAAGGCAGCCTCCCAGAAGCTGGGTGTGCTCAACCGCCTTAGGGGGTTCTTTTCCCCTGCACAGCTTCTTGCTCTGTACAGGGGCATAGTGCGCCCTTGTATTGAGTATTGTTCACATGTGTGGGGAGGTTCCTCTCACACTGCTCTCCTAGACAAGGTTGAAAGGAAGGCCTTTCGTATCATTAACTCCCGTCCACTCGCCAACTCTCTGCAATCTCTCTCTCTCCGCCGCAATGTTGCATCTCTCTCGCTATTCTATCGCTACTATAATAATCAGTGTTCCTCAGAGCTATCCCAGTGCATACCATGCCTCCTTTACGTAGGGCACGTGGTACCCGTCTTGCAACTCAATCCCACCCCTACTCTGTGCAACTCTCCAACCCAAGAGTGAAACGTTACTCTCAAACTTTCTTCTACTCAACAGCTGAGCTCTGGAACTCTCTCCCAGAATCAGTTTTTCCCGCTTCCTATGACTTAAATTGCTTCAAACTCTGTGTGTCCAGGCATTTTGGCTCGAACGTCCCTTGATTTTGGCCCTGTCACTCTTTCAACTATGGCGGAGGCACTCGCTATAGGCAGTTATGCCTTTTGCCTCCCTCAATCACATAGAAAAAAACAAAAATTCAGAGAGCCTAAGGTCTTGAAATATGGTATTGATATGTTCACTAACTAGAAGAATCTATTGGGTTTTGTCTTTATGGTCTTCATATAATATTTCAGGAACGCTGTTGGATTCTAATTCACGATATGCGCAGAAAAGAAAGCATCATTCAATCATTGAGTGTTGGTGCGTCAGGCATCCAACGCATAGTTATTCTTTCTTCGAAGGACGTGCGTATTTGTGAATTATATTTTTATATTTAGGTATATAATTCCGTCCCAGTATAGATCTATGAATACCGTGCGAGGTAAAACAAATTAATTGGAAGGAATACTATAAAAACTAATGTTTTTATAAAGTAACCACTTACTGCTCATGTTTGTGAAAACTCTTCAGATAACTTGACAAAATAGTTAATAAAATTGTATGCACATGAATATATGTAAACAATGATTACTGATAGGCCTAGTCTTATTAAATAGGCTACCAGTAACTTATACAAATATTGTAATTTTAAAAACATAGTTATAATTCGAGAATGTATTCAAGCAAGAACCAAAATTACGTTGAAATCCTTGAGATTCATATGCCCTAAATATCCCATTTACACAAAAGTGGGCAATTTCCAGGCAATAAGGCACACGAGAGTTTCACATCTATAGGGAGAGTTATAACTAATTTAGTACAGCAGATAATTATCATGTTGTATACCTTGTTTTTGGCCCATCAAACAGTTCATCCTTTAGATTACTGTTTATTTTTTTAGATCATGAATCATTAAGTATATTTGGCTAAATATTCTATACCGCAGCGCAATTTACGATTGATAGCAACACAAACAGTTACCCGAGTAGATGTTTTATATTGTGAAAGAGTTCTTAAACTCTGTTCAAAGATTACACGCCAGATGTGCTATCTGACATATCTTACCAGTTTACACGCCAGATGTGCTATCTGACATATCTTACCAGTTTACACGCCAGATGTGCTATCTGACATATCTTACCAGTTTACACGCCAGATGTGCTATCTGACATATCTTACCAGTTTACACGCCAGATGTGCTATCTGACATATCTTACCAGTTTACACGCCAGATGTGCTATCTGACATATCTTACCAGAAGGAGAGCGAGAGAAGAACTATAACAACCATGATATATTGGCTTACTCTATCACTTCGGAATACACACAGAATACAACACAAAGTAATGAAACAGCTGCACGATTCACCCCATAAATCTATTTTGCTTGTCAAGGCGCCCCACTCTGCCCCGGTTTGTACTGCGTGACGTTTATGTCCCGTATGTCAGTATAATTATCATGCAAATCTAACATAAATAACAAGGGTATCCGGTTGATTATAGAGAAAGGCTGGATTATTATAGGTTACGGGTTGGGAAGAGGCTGCTTGTGTGGGCAGGTTAGGATTATAGATTATGGCCCATTAACGTTGTGAATGAATACACAAACAATGGATAGAAGAGTATATTGAAAATGTGGTGATGGCTAGTATATGAATCGAATCAAATAAATAGTTTAATAGACAGGTAGAGTGATCGATACCATATAGATAGATAAATGATAGAATAGAATATTGCCAATGTAGTCAAATCGGATAGTTTGCTTATCTTTGTATTTAATAGAGAGCGATAGAGATGAGGGAATTCATATTCAGTGGGTAACTTTTCTAAACAAAAATTGAACGCAAGGACGTACACTCGAGGAAAAAACAATCTTTACACTGGTGAGCAGTATATAATCTTGTGTGAATTGAATTAAATGGGTGAAACATACGTCTGTGAGGTATCACAATATTTCCACCCACTTCCAGAATGTTTAGAGCGTTAGTGTAAATATTGTTTTTTCTTCGAGTGTACGTGGAGAACGATCTACAAACTTGAGTTGGTTATCAGGCCATATAATCAATCATGTTAAGGGAGCCCACCTTGCTTTTTTTTTTTCTCTCTCTCTCCCTGTCTCTTTGGCTTGCATCCATTCGGCCCCATTCAGCCTACTGTTTTAAGACGTTTACCCCCATCCAGGTGTCAATATTTTCCTGGCGAGCGGTAGCGAGCCAGCATATATATATTTTTGTTTTGACAGCAATTAAATTTGTACATTTTTCGATAGAAAAATGTCTACGGGAAGCTGGATTTCTCCATACAATGCTGGCTCGCTATCGCTCGCCAGGAAGAAATCAACACCTGGATGGGGATAAACGTCTTAAAACAGTTGGCTGAATGGGGCCGAATGGATACAAGCCAGGGACAGAGAGAAAAGGAGAGAAAGATCAAACAAATCCGGTGACCCCCCCTAAGCTATAACTCCTGGATGGTTTATTGGCTAAATGAACGCTATATCCGCTATTTGTTTACGGGCAATTGTAGTTGGCAATTTTAAATTATAAGTGTTATTATAATTCAGATAGCTAACATACTCTACCTTCAGTTTACTTTCCGACGTCAATGCAAAATGCCCTCAGATTATTATGCGAACAAACAGTCTCATCGAAAATTGCCGAATAGTCGCTTGTGTGATACCGGCTTTACCTACGAGTCAGTGTTAGCCTGTCTCAGTGATGGTAGGTGGGATTTATGTGGACAATCAGCGCTGAATTCATGACCATTCCCAGAGGTTGAATTGATACAACACAGTTTGTACATTGTGTCCTTCCTTGTATTTTGTTTGAGTTTTAGAAGTATCGTTGTTTTTTAGGATAATTTACTAAACGTCTCTCTAATAAGGATTTATATTGAGTAACAGTATTCATATAATTGTTTATATTGAGTAACAATATTCATATAATTGTTTATATTGAGTAACAGTATTCATATAATTGTTTATATTGAGTAACAATATTCATATAATTGTTTATATTGAGTAACAATATTCATATAATTGTTTATATTGAGTAACAGTATTCATATAATTGTTTATATTGAGTAACAGTATTCATATAATTGTTTATATTGAGTAACAATATTCATATAATTGTTTATATTGAGTAACAGTATTCATATAATTGTTTATATTGAGTAACAGTATTCATATAATTGTTTATATTGAGTAACAGTATTCATATAATTGTTTATATTGAGTAACAGTATTCATATAATTGTTTTTAATCATCTGTGTTTTCAAGTTTAAGTTTATTTTTGCTACAAATACTTGAAGATAAGCATACATAAAAGAGCGATATATAATAGTATAGCAATGAGGACTATATACCTTATGGTATATGTGTCCTTGAATCCTGTACATTATATATGATTTATTTTTTACAATGGAACTTAGTGCAGGTGTTTGGTTCAATTAGCAAATTCCAAGAGAAAAAAAAAAAACTCTCTCTCGTATCGTCTATTCACTGTGGCTTTGCACTTTTACCAGTAAGTATTGTAATGTTATGTGTACATAGTCAGTGGTTCACCATAACCGACATAAGTATGAATTTTGGGAAACATTGATTATTTGGGCTTGCAATATAAGTTTTGCAATTACAAGTTCATAATAACAAATTAATTCATAAAACAACAGTTCTTCACTTCTGTAGCCTATACGTTAGTACCAAGAACAGAGTGGTTTTGTTGGCTTCCTACTGTTTACACTCTATTGTCACTGTTTACACCACAGTGGTATCAGGCCAACATAGACCTTCTGACAGGTGATATGAAGGGCGTTATTGGCTTGGTGGGTGGACAGGTGGTGTGGCCAGACTCTATTCCCACACGTGAGAATCTGGAAGCCAAGGTCGGGCTGCTGTATATGTGGAAAATACAATTGTTAGCCATAGATAGATACTACTAGTAGTAGTAGAAGTAGTAGTAATAATAGTAGTAGTAGTAGTAGTAGTAGTAGTAGTAATAGTAGTAGTAGTAGTAGTATATTGTATTGTTATTGCGAACTTACTCCCAATTCATCTGTCTGTCTTACTGAAATACCGTATACCATAGTTGCCTCCATAGTTTTTTTAATGTATTCATGTTTAATTTCCTTCACTTTGCTTTCTGCTTGCCTTTCTTTTTGTATTATGTGTCATGTTCCCCCTTTTTCTATATTTAGCCTGCAGTTCTTGTTTCTTTTATTAATTTCCCATTTCTCTCCTCATTTGCTACACGGTGAGTGTCTTTTGGTTGGAGGTATTCTAAATTTGCTATAATATCATGACTTGTAAGATGGTGTAGGTCTAGTTTATGACGGGATAATAGGTCAGGTCAAATTGTGGCATAAGCCTTTACAACGGCACCTCGTATCTACTGTTCGAAGAGGAAATGGGAGCAAGAGTGTTGGAGAGAGAGGAAGCTGTTGGACAACAATACCACTCTGTTCTTGGTATTAACGTATAGGCTACAGAAGTGAAGAACTGTTGTTTTATGAATTAATTTGTTATTATGAACTTGTAATTGCAAAACTTATATTCCAAGCCCAAATAATCAATGTTTCCAAAATTCATATTTATGTCGGTTATGGTGAACCACTGACTATGTACACATAACATTACAGTACTTACTGGTAAAAGTGCAAAGCCACAGTGAATAAACGATATGAGCGAGAGAGAGAGAGAGAGAGAGTTCAAATATCAAAGCAAAGTTATTAGTTTAGTCAGTATATCCACAGAAAGTCATTTATATTCCTATATGTTTTCAGTTAGTAAATATCGCCACAAATTATTTGAGAAGCTATAAATGAGATTACATAATTGATAAATTACATACAGCACATTGAAGCACTTATAGTGGGGCAGATACGTGGAAGAATTTGTGGGAATTGTGCGTTTCTTGATAGAAGTGTCAAACTTGGCACACACAATAAGAAACGCAGTATAATAAACATTAGCTATAGGGCCATCAAAGGTTTAGCCTATGTTGGCTTTGGCATCCCCTTTTCAATTAATCTCCATTAGAGTACTGAACAACAGATATTTACCCCAAACTGTATACTGTGGTAGAGATGTCAAACTAGTCTCATATGGCTCGTCTGGACAAGCAAAACAATAAATGTTCAGACAATGTTTATAGAAAATTTACCATTTAATTACTAATTTGACTTGTATTGGTCCCTCTAGTTCAACAAATTTGTGGCAATTAGCAACAATTCTTACCAGTTTGTAGCATGATAATAAACTACAGAGACCAATACAAGTCAAACGGTCAGCATTAGCCAAATATTCTCTGAATTTAGGTTGTTTCTCTTCTCCAAACGAGTCATTTGAGACTAGTTTGACATCTCTACCACAGTATACAGTTTGGGGTAAATATCTGTGTTTCAGTACTCGAATGGAGATTAATTGAAAAGGGGCTGCCAAAGCCAACATAGGCTAAACCAATGATGGCCTATAGCTAATTTTGAATATACTGCGTTTATTATTGTGTGTGCTAAATTTGACACTTCTATCAAGAAACGCACAATCCTTCCACCTGCCTGCTTCACTATTATGTTTGAAATCGATCATGTCCTTGCTTTGTAGTAAGTGACGAAAATCAGTACTTTGAGTAGTATGGTATTAATCAGTATTACCTACAGAGTGCCCTTATCATGCCTGAAGAATCTTATGATCGATTCAAAAATACGGTTATCACCTTTGCGTTCGATACTGTTTCTAGCCACATTTTGTGGAGCTATGGCGGTCGAGTGGATAGCACGCTCATGTGTCAACCTGCTTGACCTGGGTTTGATCCCAGCCAAGTAGACTTCTTTAGTGGGTGTCGTAGTACGTCCTAGCGTGTATCATATGCTAGCGCCCAGTCGGGGAACACCTCAACGACGTATACAGTCTAATGACACACACAACAAAGCCACTCCAAATGCTTACTCTCTCTCCAACACCCCTTCTCCCCTCTCTACACTCTTCGAAAAGTAGATACGAGGTGCCGTTGTAAAGGCCTATCCCTTAATACCTTCACCTGACCTGACTGAAGGCAACCGTAGTTTGCACTGAAGCCTCACTTATTTTTCCAACTGTAAATTGAACCTGGAAGGGAAACACGCGAGACTGGATCAAAACAACTCACGACCCTGTTTGACCACCACACTCGTACCTACAAACTCATCTACTGGGACCCTACACCAACTTCTAGACGGTAACCTCCATGTTTTAAATCAAACATTGTATAGAATATTTAAGAAATGTCTAGCTGTGTCTTCAAGATTATCCTTTGGTAACTGATATATTAATAAAGTAATGTTTGGCAGATTTATCTATACAATATCACAAGAGCAGTGTAATACGGTTCCATTTACAACTTGATGTCGAAATTCTTCATATAGACATCTCTGCCCTACTTCTATTCACTTGCACTCGACTTCATCTTCTTGACTTACCAGCTATTCTTGGGAACCTTTTTCTAAGCAATACAGACCCCATGTGCTGTATATCAAACCCTGTAAACTATCTGTAATTTTTCATAATTTCACATTATTCGTTGGGTTGTCTAGGAGGTTCGGTAACAACTCGGTATTAAATTATCTCTCTAACACACACATAACCGAGAGTATGTCCCATTCGGTACTGTAGTAAATAGTGCTGGTTTATGGTGAGTGGCTGGGGGCGGTGATAAGGGAGACTATTATATAGGTTAGTGATGAGTGGGAGGGTCAACAATCCTAGGTCACAGCTCACGGGGTCATTATCGTTTTGGTGCCATTTCCCCGTCGATAATTTACAGGGAGGATTTAGGAGATCGTTGGCAAACATTCCATTATTTTTTTGAGACTGTTGGTTAAAAACGGTAATGTAAGAATGTGTTGTAGCCATGTTGACGTGGTTATGATGGGAGCTAAACTATTGAGCTCTGAAACTCTCTCCTTAAATCCATCTTTCCCTTAACCTATGACAAAAATAGCTTCAAACTCCGTGTGTCCAGGCATTTTGGCTCGAATATTTGTTTTTATTTTGGCCCTGTCACCCTTTCAACTCTGAGGAGGCACTCATTGCAGGCAGTTTTGCCTTTTGCCTCCCTCATCCACATAGAAAAAGAAAGAAAAGAAAAACAAATAATAGCGTAGCCTAGGGCAAACTAGGCTAACTGGAAAATATGGATATAATAGGGTTGGCTGTCTGGTGTTAAAATGTATTACCTCACTACTATAACTATTCATATAACACCACTGTCATATACAGGTATTTACGAACACCACTACAAAACATTGACAAGTAGCACACGACCGCACAACTACAGTACTTAAGTCCCCACTACTACACAATTGCATATGCCTCACTACCATACATAATTAAGTACCACACTATTGTAATATATATATATATATATATATATATATATATATATCAACAACAACAACAACCACCACACCACCACAACCAGCTCACTGAGGGTTCACACACCAGCTGACACTGGTAATTCAAGTTACGGTTGGATTGCATAATCGATTATTTGATCCAAGGTGACCGGTGAGTGCTGATGATAAAGAGAGAGAGAGAGAGAGAGAGAGAGAGAGAGAGAGAGAGAGAGAGAGAGAGAGAGTGTGAGTGTGAGTGAGTGAGTATTGCAAATGAGTACAGTACCCTATACGGTATATTCCTAAAAACTACTTCAAAGAGAGTCAGACGCAAGCACAAGGAATTAGCTCGATAAACCGCAAAGACACATTTTAGTAAGCAAGAGAACTGAGGGCGAGAGACAAAGGAATAATTATGGAGGAAGTGAGGGTGAATACAAATGGCAACATGATGATAATGGAGAGAGACACAGATGGCAGGAGGAAAATATAAACAGAATAGGGGAGAATAGAGACAAACATTTCGGTACGTTAACTCCTCGAGGATTAGGACGCATTTTGACAGTTTATTCTGGCTTTCATTAGACGATTTCGTTCAGAGTAGGAAGGGTATATGGAAGTTAGAGGGTTATTTGGGCCAACATTTGCCACAGATCCAGCATAAACAGGTAAAGTGTGTTATAGTCCTAAAGGTGTTAATAGGACATTTTATAGTAGATAAATAAATATACGCTTCTCTCTCTCTCTCTCTCTCTCTCTCTCTCTCTCTCTCTCTCTCTCTCTCTCTCTCTCTCTCTCTCTCTCTCTCTCTCTCTCTCTCTCATACACACACATTATCTAGTTCATGCACCATCACCCTCAGTCTCACTCAACAATAACGTATTCGGTCTTATACATGTTTCGTTTATTTCCATCACATACCGCTTTCCATCACTCCTCAAACTCACCTCTGCGTCATGTCAGAAATAATTATATAGTATGTTTAACATCGTTCTTAACACCAATAACCCCCAAATGAAATTAATTAAAGCATGTGATTCCCCAAGGATTCGAAACTAGGATATCTCATACAGAACTTACACTCTCTAACCATTACACCATGAAGACATTTTACTCATGTTAATGATCATATTATACATATTTTCTAACCTTTATAAATAAGGAAGCCAGAAGTCTTGACTCCTAACCCCTGTAACTCAAAAGATGCTAGAGCAAATGGGCTGTAGATTTCCACACTTATTCCCTGGCCGACTCTTCCTAGAATTGTAGAAATATATGCACAATAACGCAAGCCCTAATCTAGTTATGAGAGGTTTGGGTCGTGATTTCTAGTCTAGCTATAATGAACAGGGTATAGACATTCACAACCTTCTCGTTATAGCTTATGTTTTAATCCTTTTCACCCCATCAGTAATTTTGAGTTAAATATTACTGACTGATTTGTGTTGCCTATTCCAGTCAACTGTTGATTACATTAAGTTATATGAAAATGTTAAGTACAATATATAACTGACTGATTTGTTTTGCCTATTCCAGTCAACTGTTGATTACATTAAGTTATATGAAAATGTTAAGTGCAATATATAACTGACTGATTTGTTTTGCCTATTCCAGTCAACTGTTGATTACATTAGGTTAGATGCAAAAGTTAAGTGCAAATCGCCAGAGCTAGATGGATCAGGCTAGGATATTATAATAAAGCGTTACGGTAGTTAGACAATATTATAGATTGAATACTTTAGACATAAGTTACATTGGTTACATTAGGGGGCAGGAGGCTAAAAATACCCCCCCCCCCCCGCCCCCCTTGTAAAATGCTGCTACTCGACAAGACAGAGAAACGGGCAAGGGAACGCTAAAGTAGTCCCGGACCCTGAGAATAGGAACTTTAAATGTTGTTTCTGTTCGGGTTCTGTCTCGTGTCGGCCACCTCCAGCAATGGGGCATGTGCCCGAGTATATACATACATACATACATTAGACAGGGCTATGTTAAGATAGGTTGTTGAATTGTTCTGAAACAGAGGTGAACTAGAACCTTAACAAACCTACACTGTTTTATGTCCTCATTATCAGACTATCTTATTTTTTCGTACGATTATAATGGTCCAATTATTAACAAAAATATGTATTTCTTATATGTAATATCGTAGTTTATTTATGACTTCCTTTTCCCTCTTGACATGATTATGCAATCAAGTTCTTGGTATTATTTTAATTAAACATAACAGTGATTTTTTATAAGTTTAAGTCAGAAAAACGTAAATGTTAGTTAATATGCATGTTTGCTTGGGAGGATCAGCCAATTTATAAAATCCAAATATAGAAAGCGTGAAGAGTAATTACCATATCATCTTGCGTATTAACATCTTATGTTCATCTTTAATTACCAACAATCTTGCTGCAGCTCTGTTAACAAACTTGAAACTGGGTATTTAACCATAATTTGGTCTCATTACTCTGCACAACCCCTTCATTGTCTGTTCTTATAACTAGTAATGGTTTCGGCTCATCATCTCACCAACAAGGCAATCAGTTGATCTTAGGTTTCTATCCTGATAATTACTTGCTTTTATCATCATGTTATCCTTTGTAGCTAATATATCAAATATACTCACAACTATTCGACTAATCTGTTCATCATATTCTCATAATATACTTTTACATTCATTGTATACCTACTGATGTTAACTCAGTTAGACAACTTTATGAAGAACCTATGTTCTTGGTCTTGTTCACTTGGTTATTATTATAAGGATATTTATTAATGATACTATTAATCTTATATTCGTAGATCCAGCTCATTCAATTTTGGATGCTCATGAATGTTTCTTTAATTTGTTCCTTTATATATACTCGACTTTAATACTCATCCATTTTATGTTTGTTTTGAAGTTTCGTTTGCTTTACCTTTTCTCCGTCTTTTAAACTGCAACCCACCAAATCCTCTTAACTTTGTCACAACAGGCTCAAGTTAGGTTGCACGTCTTTGATCCCTTAATCCTATTACAACAGCTTGTGAAATAAGAAAATTGTCACCACAAAATATAATGTTTTATAAAGAGTTTAGAAGTGTAGCATGAAGTGCACTAACGAGATAAGTGTGCATATTTGGGTGGTACTAACTCTTATCTTGTTTCTATTGCTAACCCATTTCCCTATTAATAGTTCTCTATCATTCCTTTCAATATTATTATCCTCATAACTATACCCTGTTCATTATAGGCGAGCCAGAAATCCTGACTGAAGCCTCTCATAACTCAAGAGGGACTGCCGTAAATGAGTTGCTATTTATACCATTTGGAAAGAGTCAACTAGTAAACAGATGTGGTAAATTACAGTATGTTTACTCCAGCCCATTTTATTAGGTACATAGGTTAGGGGTCAGCATTGTTGGTCTACCTATAACGAATGGACAATAGTTAATATTCTCTAATATACATTTTTTGTCCAGCACTTCTACGATCCTCTTCTGATAATTTTCTCGCTCCTCCATGCTCACTAGACCCTAATTTCTTGTTCCCAGTTCTTCCATTATACTCGTGTCACTTCTGTCGACCCTTTGCCTTCGTCCTCGCTCATTACTTTTCAATTGTGTCTCTCCTCTCTGCTTCATGATTACCTCCCTAACATCAATCCTTATTAGAAATCTTTAATCTCTCTCTATTTCTGATATATCTACCCATCTGTATCCATCTAACCATCATACACATAGACTCACATACAGTTATCTAGTTCACGCTGCATCACTTCCTTTATCTTTCCTTTATATATTATCTCTTCTTTCCCACTGTCCATTGCTTTCATATTGCTTCTATCTACCCTCTCCCTTCTCCTCATTCTGACTCTTTCTCCACCAACCCAAGCGCCTCCTCTCTTGTCCCACTCCCACACCACGATTGAAGACCCTGTCAGACTCTGGCCCCTTTTACTCTCCCGTGTACAAAGTTAGCAGGGTGGTGGCCGCAAGTTTAGCGGGCGGAGGGTGGGGAGAATGTGAGAGGTGTGGTGATCTTGTTAGAGTTCCAAGTGTTTCCGACACTTGGGGAGTTGATTGGTCTTATGTGTGAAGTTAAAATCAATGGTTCGTCGGCAACCTTGCTCGTAGACTAATTGTAACTTAACATCACTTTTTCTTGACAGCCCTTTATGTGTTTCCAATAACCCATGCATAATTCAATTTTGTTCACGTTGTTAGAGAGTCAAGGTAATTTGCCTCTCTATAAAGTTACACAAAAT